>OOFC01050388.1:4017-44275 GCA_900323345.1 Pseudochromis fuscus | reverse complement strand
CTAGAAACATCTTTAAACAACCACGATGCTGTGGAGCTAATATTGATATAAATAAACACAAGACTAATACTAGTAATATCTTTGGTGGAAGTCACAATATGAAGGAGATGTTGTGCTTGGTGGAGGTCTGTGCTCTCCCAGTGCTTTTCTAGTTATTATTATTATATTTTATTAACCAACTCCTCTGTTATTGCATATTATTTGGCTGATCTAATCCTTCTGCACACTTTTCATTTAGACTTTGTTCACAGTCTGTTAAACCCTGACAGGATGATGATTTACCAACATGTTTCTCTTCTTAAAAACAGTAATATTATCTAATATTGCATATTTACTAGCTGCTTACTGCTGCTGCTTTTGAACTCTTCCTTGAACCTAATTTGTTAGTTGTTGTGTAGCTGCACTGTTACGCTGCACAGTGTTATTACAGAGGTTTTGTTTCTTGTGCATCTTTTGGCACAGTTCAAACAGTGATGTAGTAATGATCCCTGACGTAGTGTTTGTAGTGAGTAAGATGAATGAGCTGAATTGCATATCTCTCTCACACTGTTATGTATCTGTCAGCTCAGTCTGCTCTGTGTGAAAACTGCTACAGTGAGGATTTGGCTGGGCGAGCAGTACCTGCAGAGGTCAGACATGTTAACCAACTTGTTCTGCTGCTTTAGAAACAATACGCGTGCATAGCAGCTAAATATATTAGTTACAACTGTTCCCACAACGGCGCTCAAACAGGCATTAGCTTAAAAGCATGTCAGGTATGTTTGATGGTGAGAGAGCCCACAGGCAGCGTTTGATCTGATCCTCACTGGTACTCGCTCGGCTCGTATCCTGTTGACTTTGATGTGGTTACGGTTTTGAGTAAGTTGTCAAGTAAGAACAGTGATTTTTTTCCCTCCCATGTCAAATGTGGTATTTTTAGAAAAGCAGAATCAGTGCTGTGTCTTTTGTGTAATATGTAATGTAAGCAGATACATCCTGCTTTGCTGTCGGAGGAATAAACACGATAACACAGCGTGCATGGGTTGTGTTGCACTCATTTTAATTATCAAGGAGGTGTGGTGTTTGCTGCTTGTGCACATCACAACACTGCTTCCCCCGTCGATGGCTTGATTGTGTGACTCACAGCCGCTGCGTCTAATTGTCCCCATCCCATGACACCTTGGTGATTGCATGATGCAGCGGCAGCCATGATGATGAAGTCAGTTGTGATGTAATGCTGTAATGCAGCAGCAGGGCTATTTCAGATCTACCTCTAAGCCTCCAAGGCCTCCATCTGCCAGCATGCCACCCCGGCCCTCCCTCAGTCAGCACCTCATCTGTCATAAGGTAGACAGCCTTATACGAACCGGCATTCACACAATTTACTAGAAACCATTCACGCGCATGTTTAGAAAAAAGTAAATTGAAAGTGCATGTTACTGTGAATTGTTTTCACAGTTATCTGGATGAAGACAACATTAGGCTGCAGCAGAGATGAAAACATCTAATTTAGGGCTGGTAGTTACAGGGTGTTTTTGGTCTAATAGCTTCTGTTGTCTGGTGTCTGAGGTGCCTGGTTAACCTCAGGGCACAGCTGATTTTCAGGGCTGTGGGAATGCTGTGTGTTGCTTCCCAGAAGGCCAGTCCTTATAGACAGGCAGCTATGGTTCTTTGACCTTTGATCTTCTTCTTTGAGCGCGAAGAGCTCCCAGAGGGTGTGTCTGCAGATAACCCAATAAATATCTTTACCTGATGCCTCGAGACAGGAATATATACGCCAGGTATGTAGTAATTGCAAAGTGTGAGCTGGGTAAAATTCCTTGACAGTTTCAAAGCTCACACGGGCTTGAATTACAGCGATGCAACCTCATGATGAACTTCTGAAAAACCACTGCTGCTTCATTGTTGGTCAGCTTTGTACAGATGTTACTACAATACAGATTTTTTTCAGGAGCTATGAGTTGTTGCTATTTCACATTGTTGAGGTGACCGTGCTGCATAGTGTCTGTTTATGTTGTCAGCTCAAGGAGCACCCTGACTGATACAGTATCCCAGCGAGGGCTGTTACAGCGGTGACAAGAGCGCTGTTTTAAATAGGATAGCCTTCCCCCTGAACCCCTCCACGCCACCTCGCCGCTCCGCTCCCGCCCCTCTATCTTTGGCACAGTCGGTCGTCATACCCAGAGGCTGTGAATCCTCATTGTGAACCAGACTGCTACACTCAAGTTGACTGCTCCCTGAATGGAGCTGCACACACAGTTATATCTGGACAGTTTCAGCAGTCCCACCAACATCACATACCATGCACCAAACTCATTCCAGCAGCCTTTCCCAGAAATGAGGGTGTGTTTTGGACTTGTGTGACTTGTCTTTTACTGGCTTTTTTCAGAAGAGGTGGATCTTAGTCAGTGTGAATGCTCTTTTCTTTAGACCGAGACTGAACCGTTTATGTGTCAAAATGCCAGCGCTGAGGAGTCACCATGATGTGCCAGTGGTGCATCTTTTTGATATTTAAAATTGCTGGGAGTGTGTCAGATGTTGGTCATTCAGACCGAGCGACGTGGCATGGAGCCAGCCACTATTTACACACTGAAACCACCTGATCCTGTTACTCCCAACTTCCCGTTTCTACTTCATCTCCTGCTCTTCACACCAGTGCCAACTTCTTTTTCCATTTGCCAGCTGACAAAGCTTATAACGCAGCGTGCCAGGGAAAATGATGTAAAGCCTCTCATTTGTGGTGCCCGGTTGATCACGCCCAGTTATAGTGAGGCGCGCTGGAGGCTCTAATATGTGGTGAAGCATATTCACTGAGAGGGAGGCAAAAACAAACATGAACAGTATTGTAAATCAGAAGTAATTTATTCCTGGAGCCAGTCTGGGTTTGTACTCCCAGGAACTTTTTTTTATTTTGTATTTTTAGATTCACTTCTCTCATCTCGTCTGAATCAAACCTTCTGCTTCCTCATTACGACAATGGCAGCACGACGGTGATTTGTCACTGGTGTGACAGCATTCGTCGACGCTGTAAACAGAGCGTGGAGGAGTTGTGCGCTCTGTGACCTGGGGGAAAAACTGACTTTGCGTCCACGGACAAAGAGTCTGTGTTTTCTTCAGTTACATCAGGAGCGAAGAGGCCTTACCCTCGCTGGGCCTGTGACCGTCCCAGAGGACCTGCCCTGGCTCTCCCAGCCTTCCTGTGCTTTTGCCGGGAGTTTTCCATAGATCTCTGGGGCCAGCTGCACGGCTTCACTCTTCCTCCCACTTCATCCTCGTTTTTACATTAGTCTCCTCTCAGCTCAGAGATGATGGTGTCACCTCTGGGTGCCCCTCACTTTCTCAGAATAACCTACATCAGAGTCTAGATAATTAGTACTGAGTCAAATGTAGCCTTGGATGTTGAGTTAAAAATCTTTTTTTATTTAACTTTGATCTGAGCTGAGATGATCTGCTGTTTTTCACACAGTTGTAGCCTCTTCATGTTGATATAATTTCAACAAGGACACAGAAGGGCATTTTTCTTCTGTGAATTATTATATTTAATGCAAATATTGTGGCTTTTGTGTTATTCAAACCACTCTTTTTAAATCTCTGAATGCTCTGTAGTAGCTGAAAGTTTGTTTTTTAGTGAGAACTGTCTTTAAAATGCCAGACATACACCACCACATGATTGTTTCTACACATATCTCACATCACATTGTCCTGACTCATTGCTCACAGTCCAAACATTTCAGACAATGTTACAAAAGTATATTGTTTGTGTAGTTTATTTGATCCCTTTTTCACATAATACTTTAAGCAGGGGGCTGTTGTAGTCGATGTGTGTGTGTGATTGATTTATGTGTTCATCCCACCAAATGCAGCTGTGGGAACTAGAGCACATACTGTAGCTGTGAATAAGCCCCTCAAATTACTTTGCATCCAATACTGCAAACCCAACCACGCTTTCTTTGTGAGCTTGGTTTTAAAGACGACTCTCCTGCTTTTCTTTCATCCACATATTTTTCCTGTAGAAGATTCGACCCAGTTGTTGTGTGTGTGGACAATCCAGAGGGGAACCTAAAGATTAAATAGATCTCCGTGGCTGTTGCTTCTGCAGGAAACAATATAACGTCCTCATGTCTGTGCAGAGTGTTTGTCTTATCACCCCAAACAGAGGCGCTGCCCTGTTGCTGATATGTGACACTAAATGTGTTTTGACGCAGGCGGAGACTTTCGGTTTCATATTGCTCGTAGACCTGCACACACATCATGCCTGTGTACATCCTCAGCCCGCAGTGATGAGGATCGATGCCGCTGATCAATACCCTCTACGCTGCAAATCTCTTAAGGAGACGTTTTTGACATTGCATGTGAAGGTTGCATCCAGCTGAGGTGTTTAGTAATCTCACTGAGTGTGTGAAATGAGACGTTTAAAGGAGGTGAAGCGTGAATTAGGCCTCGATTTTAAAGTGTCAGAAAATCACTGAGGCGTGCAATGAAATTACTAATCGAGCAGAAACTGATTCATGTTTAAAAGAATAAATTAGCCAAACATCCGAATATTCTAATATTAGATGCAATGATTAATTACCTGTCATGCTCAGACATTTGTACACTATGTTAATGAATGTATGTTAGTATTATTTTTCTGCTTCTCCTCTGTCAGTGACACTGGGTCATTAGAGGAGTTTTTTTTAATCTTGCTCAGCTCATATTTGTTTTATTTTCCTCAGTGTTTACATTTAAATACTCAAATTAAAGAGTTAGTATCACTGTATGTAGTAAATTTTCGGAAAAATATACATTTCATACTTTTATATCGGTTATAAAAATTAATCGACACAGAAATTCAAGAATCAAAGCGTCGAATTATTGTTTTTGTTATTGGTAAAATGAAATATCAGCCGGAAAAAAAGTCATCTGTACTTGCAGTTCCCTACAGGAAGAGGTGGGGGCAGCATTACTCCCACTGTTAACGTTATTCACAGCAGGAAGAAGAAGAAGCGGAAGCATGACAGTGACAGGCAGCAGAGCCAACCAATAAAGAGGGAAGACGCAAAACCGTGCAGCTTTTTGGGTTTTACGTGTTTTTTTGGACGTTAAATAGTACGTTGCCCCTGTTGATGGGACGTGTGAGTACGAAAAAGCTGCACGGACAAAGTATTACACACACTCTGCAGGAAGGAGTTTTCACCGAAGCACTTCCTGTTTAAAATACCACATTAACAGGAAGCATACAACAGTCGGGGATTCTGCTAGCACTTAAGCTAACCCGTCGCCCAGCTTGCGACACACCAAAAATTTTTATCGTTTGGCAGCGCTATTTATTATTGCACTGTAACATGCATTTCTTATCCAATTATTCGATTAATCGATGAAGTAATCAATAGATTATTTGATTAGTGGCAGCCCTACATACTTTGAAAACTCCTTCGAACGCCATCTTGACTTTGGGAAACTTTGCCCCATAACAGACGACAGCATCTATTCTCTCCTCGGCTTGAATCCATGCTAATGCAGATAATTCCCTTTGTGCCACTGCTACAGGCCACACTTCATCTGCTCTGTTCAATAGACGTGTCGGGTTGGATGCCACACTCAGAGCTGAGATCTCACTCCTCTGGCCACTCCCTGCGGGGCCCGAGTGGGCGGCAGGCCTGACTCAAACAGCGCCTTTTATTCCTGGCGTACGGTGACGTGTGCTTTACCGCGGCCCGGGATGGGATGTGTATGTTTACGTGTGCGCCGAGGATGTGTTCCTGTGCATGTGAGCGAATGTATGTTGTTTCCGTGGTCGTGTGGAGCGGACACGCAGAACGCACCGGGTCCTCAGTGGGTTTCCTGCCTTCATTCGCACGCCGCCCCCTCCTCTGCTCTGCGTTTCCTTCCTTCCAGCTCTCCCCAGTTAAACAAGCAGTAACCTGACCTCTCCGTGCTGGTGGTCTCCCACAGAGGATGTGACATGGCAGAGTTGATGGCTGCCCTTTGTCAAGTATTTTTAATCCTGTTGATTTATTAGATCATGAAGATAAACAGTTTTGATAGTAGGATGACACAACCTGACTCTCATGGTCCCACTTCTGGATATACTTACAGTGAATGTAGTTTCCTGTACTGTAGACACCTATGGGGCGTCTGTGTTTAACATAATGGAGTTAACTCGTCTTGTGCCTCACCCTGAGTAATTATCTCAGCTGGGAATTTGCTTACTGAGCCCTTTCCATTGATGGAGGAATGAAAACTTCAGCGTGCTCTTGCTTTTTTTGACCACGATCCAGGGGCACAATGACCCTTGTTCAGCCCAGTCCTCATCGGCCTGTACAATGAAGCCTTTTGTAGGCTTGATTCAGGCTGATATCATGCTGGAAACTATTTAGATGGGGATCACATGTTGTTAGGGCACGCTGTTTCTGAAATTCTCATCTTACTCACTTAACGGGAGAATGTCAAACCTCCTGCAGACAATAAGATGCTTGTATTTAGTCCCAGGCCACCTTTGGGAGGGCTGGGATTTGTAAGAAAAAGTACTCAACTCTCTTTGTTGTCACTATTTTTAAACTATAAATTTAAGATGTTATGTCAAAGGAGTGTGGGTGTTTGAGGGGTGAGAGAGACAATACATCTTTATCAGAAAGACAGTTTGATCTCCTCCTTATTGTAACAAGTAAAGATCTTTTACTGCTTTGAAATGATACAATATATCTAATTTCTTTATTTACAATGTGCTGTCATCATTTCATCTCTGTTCAACATCCCCTCTTCCTCTGAGCAGAGTAAACCATAATAATGATGTAATAGATATTTTAAACCTCTGCCTCTGGTCAGGTCAGGTCCTCTGAAGTATCACAGTCTTGTTGAATTTCATTAACCTCCCCCTGCATGTATCTGGTCCACACTGGCACATACTCTCTATGCCACAGTCTGAGTGGTGCAGTAGGTCTAACGAGCCGCTGGGTTTTCCCACCGTGTGGGAGGCTGTGAGCTTCCTCGTGGGCCACAGCTGCAGATTCAGAAAGTCCATGATAAGCCTCTATGGCAAACAAATACTGTTGGTTTCACGTCTGGCAGCTGGAGACTGAGCCTTAAACTAACTGCTTATCAACTGCTCAGTCCCAAAGTGGTGAAGGTCGTCTCACTGTGACCTGATTCAACAGGGTGGTACCTGATCTGAGCGAAGTGGCCACAGAGTATACACACAACTCTCCTGTTATTGTACAAAACCATATCAAGTGGTGGTGGTCTGTGTAGTAAATATAGCCCACGGTGAGGGAGTTTTACTGTCAGCTGCTTCCTGAAGATTAGAGACACAAACACAGCTCTTGTCTGAGATGTTGTACAGATTTACTTATTTTTCCACTGAGGTGAGGACAGGCCTTTACTTTGCTAATATGAGCTGAAACAGGTTTGTTAACAACGCTGAGAGAAGAGACGAGCAAGTGCAGCTACCTGTGTATGCACGGCAGCTCCAGACAGACGTATGTTGTAAATAATTTACCTGCGCAGAAAGACTAAATAATTCAAGTGCTGAATTAGCACACATGTAATAATGCTTTAAAATTTAAAGGGAGAAAACTGTGACCTCACCAGAGTTCAGATGGGTGATATAATTTTTGTAAACACATTGAGATTAAAGTCATCATATCTTGGCTTTACAGTGTAATGCAACATGTCTCACCACTCCTTCATATTGATTTCCTGTGCAGGATATTACTGCACCGTGAAAGGCCGGGTCGTGTGCTGATAAAATAACCAAGCACAATTTTCTAGCTCCTGTATTTGCTTGACAATATATGAGGCTTTGTAGAGGAAGGAAAAGGGGGATGCAGGCTGCACGATGGCAAACACAGATACAACTTCTGGTGTTGTTCATTTCTTTCACAGAGATAAATGGACGTGTCCAGTCTTATAAACGCAGCTTGATGTGTGCAGCTTTTGAGAGGCGCAGTCATATTTGCTTTTGTCAGAAAACAGTCCAGCACCAGCAGATCTGGAGCAGGATGTTTTTTTTATGTCGGTCTACAGTTTCATCCAGACGTACATTTGCAATCGAGTTCTATAAATACACCACATGCACACAGCCCGCTGTTAGGAGGCCATTTATACTTTCATAAGCTATTCATATCTCTGGCTCTCAGTCCTGTCATTTTGTAAACACTGTTGTGACAGTGAGGGAGCCTGGCATGGGACTCGGTTCAATTCTGTCTCTCTGACTGCAGCGACTAAAAGGTTGAGTGTGCATTGTTAAAAACTGAGTGCAGACGACCTGAAATGTTTTTTTCAAATGATTTTTAGGGTTTGAAAGGAAAAGCAGCTCCACCCTCTCTCAGCTCAGCTTGTCATCCATGCCCACCGTGTACCTTGCCAGTCACAGCAGCCTCGCCCGGCTGCCATGCCTGCCCCTCAGCTAGCTGTGACACTTGATCTTAGGGTCAGCTGCAGCGGATATTTCTGCTGTCTCTGTGTGTATTTTTTAATGTCGTAAGAGCTGGTTTGGTGTGACAGCCTGTCACATGTCACTAGGGTCAATTCAGATGACTGCAGCTTTTACTGGTGCTCGGTTGCACTGACGCTCAGCCTGTGGCGGAGCTTTACACAGTATTTTCCTCGTAAAAAGAGCACAACTGGAGGCTGGACTGTGGACCACAGCTCAGTTTTATTCCTGTGTGGAAGAGAGCAGTCACACTGCTTTCAGAAAAGAAGTGACACATTGGACAAATGCTTTAATTGCTCCCTTGGTTACATCATATTTGTAACTCTGTATCCACATTTTAACCTCGACTACTGGTGAAGTCACCTGGCATTAATGCCTCGCTCTGCAGTATAACACGTTTATTTTTAGTGCCTGTTTCCGTTCTCTGTTTCTGTTCTCCTCACCCAAATGAAATATCAGGAGCTTTGTAGTTTTGTCAGCCTCTTAATTCATCCCAGTCGCAGGCACAATGTGCTATATAAAGATCAAAAGCCTCGTTCTGCAATTAATGTGCAGATGGGCCTCAGATGCATGTAGGAACGACACAAGAAGCATGCCTGCAGTGTTATTTAGTGTACATTTAGATCATCTGATGGTGTGAAGTGCCAGAGCCGCCTCCACCCATACACCAGAATGACTGTATAGTCATGGGTTTCAACATATTTAGGGAACTGCTCGCTGTATGTTAAGGCCTTTTCACAACAGCAGCAGCAAATGTGTCAGATCAAGGCTTCAGTTTAAAGATGTCTGATAACGTGTGTTTATTTCATTTTATTTTATGGTATTTCTGATCAGTGTGTCTCGTAGTGAAAGAAAAACTTAAGGAGAGTGACTGAATAGTGCAGTTTCCCTCCATTGTTTGTCAGAGTTGAGCCGTGCCTGCAGCGTGGAGGGAGACTTCAGGAACAATGGATAGTAGGAGCATTTATAGAGGATGACTAACTGTTAGAGTATGGGGAAAACCTAGCATAACCTGTTTGTGCCATGCATTTTTCAGTTAGTCAGTAATCTGTTAATCAGTCTGTAACCATCACCGATTACACAGAATTGTAAAAACATTGAGAGTTATAAAGCTTGCTAATGCACACAGAAAGGTTTAATTTGAAAGTTATATTGTAGTGAATGAAAAAAAGCAGCAGCACAGGAAGAAAAAGAGGATGAAAGGAAGAACGAAGGCCTGAGGCCAGGAAGCGCTGCAGCTCTTAAGAGGTATCCTGACTTCTCACTGCCCAGATTAACAAGGTCATCCATCCTGCCTGTGCATGCTCGGCAGCCATTCTTCCTTATACTGTCCACCCTGCCTCGACGGTCCTTGCTGGGGGCGAGCAGAGCCCCAGTTGGCCAGCTACCTTAGGCTGTGTGAGCCTCACTGACACAGCTCTCTCCCTGGGCTCGCCTGTCTGCTGTGAAGTAGTGCACAGTGGTGGAGTACACACAGTACCCGGAAACCCGCCAGCTCACGTCCATAATGGTTAGTCTTCATGTGGTTTCTGGCTCTGCCATTTTAGCCACGTTCAGCTTCAGCCAGAGATCCTGAGGAATGTGGGTATGGCATGCACTGAGATTATAAATGACCCTGGCTAGAGACGGATTTTAAAGCGTATTTCTGAAGATGAACGATCTCAGAAATGTGTTATTCATGAATTATTTTTCTCAAACACCAGCCTCACAGTCACGTACACTCGGGTAATGCATGGATAATGCACATTAAGTGGAAAAAGCTCAGTGGCCATCATTTTCTCTTGATGTACAGCAGTCATCTCAGGGACCTAACATTTTAAACAAGGCATGTGCAGAAAAGATGATGGATAATATGAAAGGAGCTACAGCCAGATTACTATTTTATTGATGATGAATGTGAAGGAGGAGGGCAGTGCTCTCCTACAAGCCTCTGTGCATATTTGAAGCAGCTATAAACTGGCTGTACATAATGAACATGCACATAATGAAGCAGTAGCACCGCCCCCGTCCACATGAGGCTTTTTCCACTTTTGAGTGTGTTGAAGGTGCCACTCAGATCTCCATCCACCGAGCTTGTCTTCAGTTTGACTTTAAGCCTCACCTGTGTCAGCTCTGCCTCTATTGCCTTTCTCTGCCTGACTGCAGACCATTTACTGAGTGATTATATTAAACGATGGCATGAAAAAACTTCATTGGGCTTGAGTTTGTATGCACAGTGTAATGCATTAGATTGCCACTCCCCCAGACAGAGACAGAGTGCCGGTTATGCCTGTCAACCCCAGTGATTATGACCCGTTGGACGTCCCTGCACCTGCACAGATATCAGCTTGTCCTCTGTGTTTTGTTCGCCTGTCTGTCTCCTGCAGCCTAATGTGTCCTGGAGATGCAGTGTCAGCTCCACAATGAAAAACAATCCATGCAGGGTTGTCATGGGTCTTGTGATTGAGCAGGAAGTGTTAGTTTCTTACATGCACCAAATGATGGCAGGAAGCCAGTGTTGAGAGACACAATGCTGAGGTTTGGATGTGGGTGTTTTCCCTTTTCCCCCTCTTTAGATGTGGATCTTGAAGTCAAAACAAATCCTTTTGAGAAACTAGATTAAATCGTGGTGGTCAAAAGAATGTGAGCCTCAAATCAGCAGTGGGAATGTAAACACTGTGGGAAACTATTACACGCTTCAAATTGCTGCCATACACCATTTCAAGCAGAAAAAAAGCACAAGTACCTTGAGGGTGAGATAAGACGTTATGTGGTGCATTTGCTAAGCAGTGGATGGATTGAATAGTTTGAACTGTGTAGTCCTGTCTCACCGAGCCATTGCTTCAAGACTGTAACTGTCAAATGTGAACCATGAACAGATACTGTCAAGGAAGCACTTATCGTCCAGGCTGGATAACTGCCAGAGTTCAATTCCTAACCCAAGGATATCTGCTTGTGAAGGACTTCCTGCTCATGAAGTCCCATCATTCTCAGAGGGAACCAGCCTTGAGTCCAACCTTCTCCGTGTGGTGATTAGTCACAGTGAGAAAGGCGTCGGTGGGAGTCTCAGCCACGCTTGCATCTGAGCAACGACTTTGCCAACTGTTCCAGTTAAACTCCTCCTCAGACACGAGTCGCAGGCTCATGCCAGTTCAACGGCCATGTTGACTTTGGAGGGGGACAAGAGGACGGAGGAGACAGATTTACAAAGGGTTTGGCCATTGGCTTCGACCAAATGATCTCACAACTCACTGGTCAGCACTCCATCACAATAGCTGCTGTATCATATCATCAAGCCTGTGCAGGGCGACACTTCCTGCTGCCGTTTGAGATGTAGTAATAAGTTAGCGGTTTCATTCTCCAGCTACCATCTGACTTCATTTACACAGCTTTAAATGTTTTTAAGTCTCCATGTGTGGGTTTAATTTGGCAAACAAGTAGAGAGTAGATATGAAGGAACTATGATGCTTTATTTGCTTGAAAATTCAATCACTTTTACACGGTCCACATGCAAATCAGGATGAGATGAGTGGGAGACAGAAGGCTGAAAAAAAAAGCCCAAAGCAGGAGGAGAAGCTTAGTGCAGGAACAATAGGCGTCGGTTTAGTTTCTTTCCACCCAACCCTCGTCATCCTCTGGAGGCAGCGCACCATCAACCGAGCATTCAGGGCAAACAGAGTCAAAGCAGGAGGAGTCAAAGCCCAAGCAATCACACAATGTTAAGCATGAAGGAGAATTAGCTTTCCTCGCTTGCTGCTTTCAGTTCAGTTCCAGTCTGTTCCCATCTGCAGCCCTGAAGCGGATGCTCCCTCCCTCCCCCACTGATAGGCTCTGTATCAGGAGCCCTGCTGTTTGAACTAATGGCAAAAGTAATTAAATGTTGGGTATTCTAGCCTGGGGCAAGACAGAGGGCTGTTGTTGCAACAGTGAGTCCTGCACAAGCTGAGATACTGGTCGTTTGCATTTTCCTAATATTAGTCTGTGAGAGATGAGGTCTGTGACAATTCAATTCATTTACATGCAGATGACTTTTCTTTCTTTCCTTTTTTAGAAATACAAAATAATTCACGACTGATGTCCTGTTGACATCACACTCGACAGTTTGCGTACTGACTGTGTCCGCTCTCCTAAAACCATCTCACTTTGTTTCTGACCCCTGGGAGTTTCAGACTCTGCTGCAGTCAACTTTAGTCCAGCCCACTTTGCTAATCTGGTATCACAGACCAGACAATGTCACTGGAGGTCAAACAACAGTCAGGATAAATGTCTGATAGGTGCACAGTCCAAAACTCTCCAGACAGAGAGTAAATGGAGGATGAGGCTCCACTACAACACTGTTCATTGGACATGGTTGTATTATAAACATCCCATCCAGCTCTGCTCCTGGTCTCTCTCTCACATCCTCACTGTGGCAGAAATGTCACAATGTAGCATAGTAATTATACCAGTGTCCTTCTGTGAACTTGTGAATTGAGAAATATCTGTCAGGAAGACTCAGACCATGTTTAAATGTTAACACACTGGTGATGACCCCTGCTGACCTCAGTGTGAGGATTTCCTTCTGAGATCCACTGACAACACTTCCCATCATCACTTAGGCTAAAACAGAAGCCTGTGGGGCATTAAACTGGCAACGTGAAGCAGATGTGGTCACTAGAAACCGTGGCGTTTTTTTTCCAAGAAGCTCAAGTGGTAACAAGAGGAGTGAGGATGTGACCCTGTGTGACTGCTGAACGCTCAAAACCCTGATGTGACTCAAAACCTGAGTTAGTAACAATGATGTCGTGAAGCATTTTAACTTAATGAGACACTGGAACAGAACCAACGTGTGGACAGGAAACGGATTGTTCAAATTCATTTGGTTTTGTAACAGCTCCATAACTGAGGAGACACCCTCTTTCGCAAGTTTACACATTTACACTGTGCAGAAATCCACTGATTGTTTTGTACATTCATCTTAACAACAGAGTAAAATCTTTATTCAATAGTAAATGTGTGGATGTTTTTTTTTTTGTGAGTCACAGCCAGATTGAAATGGGAACTGTGAAGGGGTGAAGGAGTTCAGTTTACCATGGGAAACGCGGGAAATAAACCCAGAGAAGTGAGGTTGGGGGGTTGGACAATAAAGTGAAGGGCTGGTGATAACAAGGCTGCAGCTACAGGCACAGTCTGTCTGATGCTGAGTTTTACTGGGCACCTCCTGTGGTCCACAGGCCTCGTCATGGGAATGCATACACAGTCATTAGTCTGTGAGAGATGTCTGCTGGAAGCACAGCTACTTTTAACCACAAAGAGGGATTAGGTTTGATTTTACTGTAGAATTAAGGGATTAGTGTTAAGACTGCAAACTTCCTCACTCTCCAGCACAAATATTTATGACTTTATTAAATGAGTCTGTGATCTGTTTTGGGGAAGAGGTAAACAAGTTGTGCTCAGTGGTCTAATTACCAGAAATATGTGAATGTTGGAAATAAAGTGAGGGGCGCGAGTCCTATGTTGTGAAACCATTTGGCAGCACAGCATCATGTCGATAAACAACAACAATTCCTGTAAATTCTCATGGGGATTTTATGGTATTTCTGGAGGTTGATTCATTGAGGCTCATTATCATATTATAATGTGTTGGTTTCCTGTGTGCAGCTGGCAGGCCTGGGGTGGGACAGAGAACATGGCTGAACCACGGCGGGAAAGCACCAGCAGCCTGCAGAGGAAGAAACCTCCCTGGCTCCGACTGGACATTCCCACGGCTCAGATGTCGCTGGACGAGCCTCCGACCTTTGTTCAGGTGCTTTATTCTCTTCTCACTGTTTGACCACTTCATCATTTTTCACTTCCGTTCACACTTTTCCAATCCAATGTTTCCTGTGCAGCCAGTGAAGAGGCAGGGGTTCCTGCGCAGTATCAGCATGCCAGTAGAGACCTCTCACCTCCAGTCTCCACCCCGTGACCTGTTTGACACCCGGCGGCCCGTCTTACAGCGTCAGTCATCCATCACTCAGACCATAAAGAGGTAAAGGCTGCAGACAAAACACCATATATAGACATCATTTATGTGGGTTGTAGGATTAACTTTACTGCAACTTTAAGCTTGAAGATTATAATATTAAGAACTTGACATCTCTTTTGCAGAATAGCATGCAAATAGTGTTATTTACAGCGGGTAGGCTACAGTACGTGTCTTGGGTTTGCAGATTATGGCATGTCAGGCATCGTTATATAAGCATCACATGCTTATATGAGATTTGTGAGTAAATTGAAGAGCAGCTTGTGTCGCACGGCATGTCAATTAAAAACCTTTCATGACAACTTTTTCTTTCCTTACCTACTCCAAATTTCAAGACTGTTTTCTGACTAACACCTTGATGTCGTCTGCCTGGTAATGACTTCTCCTAACAGTCTGCTCTGCTCTGTTTGCACGATGGCTACAGCACTGTCCACTGCACTTTTCCTTTTCACTGCCTGTTGTTGTCTTTTCTCTTTTCTCCTCCTTCCCTCTGTCCCTTCTCGCCACCTTCTGGCCCTGCTCGCAGCAGCAGGAGGGTGCACTTTGAGCGGATTAACACGGTGCCCATTAAGGGGCAGCGGGCTGCACGGCGCAGCTTCAGGAAACACCACTCGCTCTCCAGAACTCTGCTCAGGTATGGCAGGGGTCAGGGTCAGGATGAAGGTCAGATGTGCACTTAACTGTCCACTGTGAGTCAATGATTTAGTAGCCTGCATGTAGTCAAGTTAACTCTCATATTATTTTGATTGGTAGTGTCAATACAGCTTCACACCTGACTGGTATTTAGCCAACTGACCGAGTGTTACATATTATATCCACATTACAAGATTCACTGTTTCTCTCAGTCACAGGCTGTTGCATCTGAGTCATGTCATCACCACCGAGATTTTTTTTTTTTTTTTTTTTAATGAGTCATAAGAGGACCCGAAACCAAAATCTGCCATTTTTGTGTTACAGTAAAGGCTCAGTCTGGAAGTGGGAGTGGTCACATTTTGAAACAGGATCCATCAGAGTATGTTGTTGTTTTTAGGAGGTGCTCGTTAGTGAGGCAGCATCTGAAGGCTGACGAGCCAGATCTGATGCCCGCCTCCGTGGACACTGATTAGAAAATGACAATATTCAACCATACACACAGAAACCAAACATCCTGGGGGCAGTGCTTCAAGAAATAAAGACACACATACTGTTCAGTCATGTCACTGACACACGTTTCTCAGCTCGGACCAAACTTCACTGAACACTCACTCTGCTGCTGGTAATTAGAAGAAGCAGCTCACTCGCCCGAGCTTTCCTTTGATGAATGTTTCCACTTCCACATCCTGGCCTCGGGGGCAGTAACATTGTTACTTCTGGTACTTATTAAGCTTCAGCTTCAACAATATGATTGCATGTGTATACATCCAGGTTTGGTGGAAATGTGCAGAGTAAAGCAGGACACAAAAAATCCTCATTATCCTTGTTTATTGCATTTTCTCTCCACTGGTAGGAAAATGAAGTAAATTGGATTTTATTTGTGATACTCCTCTGTTTCTTCTTTTATTTTCTGTTTTTGAACATGTATATTTTCAGAGTGTGTGACTGCACCATGCATATATACTCAGAGTGTGTCTCTCCCTGTGTGTCTGGACACAAACATGCCGAGGCTTGTTCCTCCACTGTGCCCATTACGTGCACTATCTAGGGCACCTTGTTACATCCTGGGAAGTGTTGTCTTATCAGTGTCTTGCATGTTTGCCGACTCCTCTGCACACAGCGCTGTTAAGAGGGTTATCAAAGAGTAGCGCTGTATACCTTTGCCAAGTTAAATGCATTTAAGCTCTGTCTGTAAGAAGTGAGGCTGAAAACCTGGTGTTTGTGGCGTTAGGGGGACGGCAGACTGGTTCGGGGTCAGTAAGGACGGCGATGCCACGCAGAAATGGCAACGAAAAAGTCTGCGCCACTGCAGCCTGCGCTATGGAAAGCTGAAACCACAGGTGATCCGGGAGATGGATCTGCCCAGCCAGGACAACATCTCCTTAACCAGCACGGAGACCCCGCCTCCTCTCTATGTCCCCTCCTCTCAGCATGGCATGCAAAAGGTAAAGAGACAGGACAGTTCATTTTCTGCTCCTCTTATGAAATGTATCAACATGACTCTCCTGACTTTAAACCTCCTTCTTGTTGAAGTTCATTTTATGTGTGTTGATGATAATTTACTGACCAACACTTCCTGAACCCGTTGGTGTCCAGATTGTGGACCCGTTGGCGCGAGGCCGAGCCTTCCGCATGGTGGAGGAGGTGGACGGCTACAGCGTGCCTCAGACCCCCATCACCCCTGGAGCTGCCTCGATCTGCTCCTTCACCAGCTCCCGCTCAGGTCTCAACCGGTTGCCTCGCCGACGTAAGAGGGAGTCTGTAGCAAAGATGAGCTTCAGGGCTGCAGCAGCACTCGTCAAGGTGAGTGACGGGGATTAAGATCCACTGAGGAGATTAAAGGGAAATGTGTTCGCTTCTTGCAAAATGAACCTATGTACAATCCATCAAAAGGAAAAGTAGTGCACCAACAATCACATTACACTACATTAGAGAAGTTCCTAGAACTTTATTAATAATGTCTGACTTTGTGACCTTGTGTAATGGAAAGACTACAGCTGTAAATGCTCATTTACATATTTGTATGTTTGTGCATTTCTCAGGGGCGCTCAATTAGGGAGAGCACTCTGCGACGGGCCCAAAGACGTAGCTTCACACCTGCCAGCTTCATGGAGGAGGACGTAGTCGACTTTCCTGATGAGCTGGACACATCCTTCTTTGCCAGAGTAGGACAAACAAAACAAGAATGTTATTATACTGTTGTTATATGTAATACATTTTGAATAAACTGAAATAAAATCAGATTATGAAGTGTTGCAGTTCTACTCACCATTTTTCTTTCTAGGATATTCTGATGCATGAAGAGCTGTCCACGTACGCTGACGAGGTGTTTGAATCCCCGTCTGAGGCGGCCATCAAAGAAGCAGAGCCGAGCAGCAAGAAGGATGAGACCGAGCTGACAGGCAGCGCCCTCGATAAGACGGAGCTGGAGAGAAGTCACCTCATGCTGTGAGTTACTGAGGCCACAGTGTTAGTCACCGAGGCTGCGCTGATACAAGCATTTCTGTTATAATAATGAATTAACACTGATCCTTGTTCCTGATCCTTCCCATGAAAAAAATCCACGTATGCAGCTCACAAAGCTGCAGAAAATAAAGGCAGAAGTATTGATCTGGTTAATGTTTCGTCTCATGAACATCTTAGAAGTCAAGTCATAGATGATGCATTGTAGGATGGAAAATAATTTTTAAATATCTTCCTGTCTTGTCCTCCAGACCTCTGGAGCGAGGGTGGCGTAAAGCCAAAGAAGGAACTCCAGGACCACCAAAGGTGCCGCTGCGGCAGGAGGTGGTGAGTGTTCACGGACAGCGGCGTGGTCAGCGCATCGTCGTGCCCGTCAAGAAGCTTTTTGCTCGGGAGAAGAGGCCTTACGGGCTGGGTATGGTCGGGAAACTCACAAACCGCACCTACCGCAAGCGCATCGACAGCTACGTCAAGAGGCAGATCGAGGATATGGACGACCACAGGTGCTGCCCCGCTCCATGTATCTCACTAATGAGCCCTGTCTCGCCCCTTCCCTCAGCGGGTGACACTGATGGATGACGAGTGCTGCTGTTCTCTGTCTCTTCCAGGCCTTTTTTTACATACTGGATCACCTTTGTCCATTTGCTCATCACTATCTTGGCTGTATGCATCTATGGTATTGCACCAGTGGGCTTCTCACAGCATGAGACGGTTGATTCTGTGAGTCCTGGTTCACATGTAACTACAACACTTTGATCTCATTACAACTCCTTTGATGTTGATTGTACTTTGTCTGGTTTGGCTGTCGTCTGATTCAGGTTTTAAGAAACAAAGGTGTGTATGAAAATGTCAAGTTTGTGCAGCAGGAGAACTTCTGGATCGGGCCGAGTTCGGTAAAGACCCTTATTTATGTATTTCCAGAAGTATCTTGCAGATTAAAATCAATGAGGAATTGTGTGAAGCCTGAATTTCTTTTTCGTCTTTATCTATCCATTTACAGGAAGCCCTGATCCACTTGGGGGCCAAATATTCTCCATGCATGCGGCAAGACAAGCAGGTGCATGATCTTATCAGGGAAAAGAGAGCTGTCGAACGCAACTCCGCCTGCTGTGTGCGCAACGATCGCTCAGGCTGTGTCCAAACCTCAGAGGAGGAATGCTCGGTCTGTAAACACACCTAATTCTTTGTTATGTGCTCCCTGACCTTCATATCTGAGCCACAGAGACACGCCGTGGACACTTGTAATCCCTGTTGTGTTTGTATTTAGAGTACTCTCGCTGTGTGGGTGAAGTGGCCGAGGCATTCCAGCACTCCACAGTTAAACGGAAAGGCGAGACAGCATGGCTCAGTGTGCCATCAGGATCCCAGGTAAAATACACTACATGTTTATTTTCCCATATAAAACTCACAGTAGCAGCAATCTGATGTTAACTTATAATTGTGTTGTATTGCTCTCCCTGCTTACAGGATATGTCTAGAGCCTGCCTCAGTGTCACCTCATGAATGGCCTGATGACATCACCAAGTGGCCAGTGAGTGTACTAAGATCTTGCATGATGTTTACACATAAAGAGAGGAAATTATAGATTAGGTTGTCTGAAAACTTTGGAAAGGCCTGCCTCTCCATGTTTAAAACTCATTTAAAAACCTATTTATATTCTTTGGTTTTTTTAAACCGGACTGAGAACTTGTCTTTTAGGTTACTTGTTTTTTAGGTATTTTAATTATTTTTATTATTACTGCCTTTTTATTACATTTTACTTGTGTAAATTTTATTATCTGTTTATTTTTGTGCAGCACTTTGGTCAACGTCTGTTGTTTTAAATGTGCTTTATAAATAAAGATTGACTTGACTTGACTTGACTTGAAAAGTTGCATTACTACCATATAATCTGATGCATTTAGCACCTGAGCTGCAAATTTCCACCTGGACTTTTTCTGCTTATTTTGATTTCACATTCAAATGTAACAAGCAAAATCTAACATTCATTTGTAGTTGCAGTGTTTTTGTCACTAAAAGTCTAAAATCAAAATCCATTTTTGTGTTTTCCGCTATTCTTGCTCCATCGTCAGTGATATTACACTTACAACACGTAGTAAATAATAATAAATCAGATGTTTTGCTTCTGAGAGAGGCGCTGGTGAAATTACCGTAATGGCACGACATTGACTGTAAAGTGCAACATTCAGCTCTCGGGAACTGTTGGAATTTTCTGATTGCGCAAACCGTGTCATAATTACGGTAATCCAAAAACGCATGTGCAGACCTGTTGCCGATGCTAGGTTCAAAATTAAAGGATTAAAGCAGCACAAAACTTAAAGATGACCTCGCCTTCGTTTTCTGTATTAACCTCAAAATGAAACCTACATGTGGTTTCAGCCTCTTTTCTCGTCAGTCATTAATCTGCACAAATCGGTGTGGTATCGTGTTTTACTCCAAATGTATCTCTGAAGCAAACCACTGCTTCGAACTTAAAGTAGAAAGAGATGTTAGACTTTGAACTGTTCTGATGTAAGTGTAACGTTCAACATTATAAACATCAAACATCCTATTTTCAGATCTGCACCAGGTACAACACGGGGAACCACACCAACCTGCCTCATATAGACTGTACCATCACCGGCCGACCCTGCTGCATCGGAACCAAAGGGAGGTGAGGAGAGCTCTTTACCACCTGAAAACACTTAGGACTCATTCATAGTTATATTTTATATTTACTTCCTGTTTGTTTTCTGCAAGGTGTGAAATCACATCCCGGGAATATTGTGACTTTATGAAGGGCTACTTTCACGAGGAGGCCACTCTGTGCTCTCAAGTAAGCAGCTCTGCTTGTTCCTCATATTCTCCCTCTGCTGTCTGTCAGTAACTATTAAAATAATGTGTTATTTTGAATGTGGTGTAACAGTTAGTGCACTTCCTGAATGCCAGAACAGATTAAGGGATTAAGCTCGTCAAACATTTCCATGTAGGAGTTGTGTAGGAGTCCACCTGTGTGTCCTCTGTGATCTTGGTTTCCTTTGATTTCTTTTGTTTGAGGTTGGTCAGGTTCACTATGTTGAATACGCTGTTTTCTGTCCCTCCTCAGGTGCACTGCATGGATGATGTATGTGGAC
The DNA here is from genome assembly GCA_900323345.1 of Pseudochromis fuscus. Taxonomy (NCBI): domain Eukaryota; kingdom Metazoa; phylum Chordata; class Actinopteri; family Pseudochromidae; genus Pseudochromis; species Pseudochromis fuscus. Next base: position 23,691 of record OOFC01050388.1, on the reverse strand, counting down.
TATTGCCTTTCCTCAACCCGGAGATCCCAGATCAGTTTTACCGGCTCTGGCTCTCACTTTTCTTGCATGCTGGGTGAGTCAGTGGCTTTAAGGATGTTGGACTAGAAAATAAAAACACAACTGAGAGTGGATGTATTTCATTGAACAGTTAAATTTGAAGAGTTTTAAGTTGTGTAGTTATATTTCAAACAGTTCTCAACATAAACTGGAAAAAGAGCAAAATGAAACCTCTACATGTGAGAAATGAATATCTAATAGTTCAAATAAAAGCACAGTTTTCCAGCCAGACGCACAACTTAGCAGAGAACAATCTGATCTAGACAACAGTGTGCAGCAGTGTTTGCGGGGACTGTGTTTGAAGTGAGCTGTGAGGGGAAAAAAATGATTAAAAGATCCTAATCAGAGTCAGGTTTATTGGCCAGATATATTTGGCACCTACAAGGAGATGGACGTGGTTTTCAGTATGTACTCAGATCACAACAAATACACAAAGATAAAGACACGCTCACCAAATACAACAAAGGCAAATAAACAGATAACAGCTGAAGGCGAGATAGACAGAAAGAAACAAAGGGAAGGGGGGAAATAGTGGCTTTACACAATATTACATCTGAACTGTATATGCACTTGGTATATGAATGGTATATGCACTTTAACCGCTTAAGCCCTGAGCTCTTATTTTGAAATTTCAACTATAGAAAAATACTAAAGACAGGTCTCAGCATCCCCCCTATTGGAGGACATTGGGGTTTAAATGGTTAATTCTCTTTTTTTCATAATGAATTTTATAAGTGAAAGAGGAAGTCTGTCCAGAAGTGTAGGTACTGTGATCTTAACCATCACATGCAGTCGTATGTTGTATATATAAGACTGACAGTTCTGCTTTGGTGCAGTTTAGACCTGTCAGTCAGTCAGCACAAAGAGCTGACCTCTTAGTTAAGAAGAGCACTGCTTCATCTTCATGTTGTCTGTTATCTCTCTCCTGGGTAATTAAACAAAGTGCCCTCACTACCCGAACTCATTAAGCTCCAATGAGATGGAGACTGATTTTGCTGTTAAGGGTTTTGCCTTCTCGACACAGACGGATTATCTCCTCGGCACGTGTGGCACGTTCACACTCGCGTAAAACCCTTTGTCCACGTCTGTCCTCCCAGGATCCTTCACTGCCTGGTGTCCGTGGCTTTCCAGATGACCATCCTGAGGGACCTGGAGAAGCTGGCGGGCTGGCTGCGCATTTCAATCATTTACATCCTCAGTGGCATCACAGGCAACTTAGCGTCAGCCATCTTCCTGCCCTACAGAGCAGAGGTGATCGCCAATTAAAAACCCACACACTGCAAAATATCACGTTCATTTATGACTCATAAATGTCGTGTTTCATGAAAGTAAAAATGTCAGACTTTTCTCTTAGGGAGGTCTGGATATAAATGTGTTTTGAATATTTCACACAGTTTGTCGTGCTTTCCTTTAACTCGTGTCTCTCGGCTGTCTTCAGGTGGGTCCAGCGGGCTCTCAGTTCGGGATCCTGGCCTGCCTGTTTGTGGAGTTGTTTCAGAGCTGGCAGATCCTGGCCCAGCCCTGGAGAGCCTTCATCAAGCTGTTGTGTGTGGTGCTCTTCCTCTTTGCCTTTGGGCTGTTGCCCTGGATCGACAACTTCGCCCACATCTGTGGCTTCATCTCTGGCTTCTTCCTGTCCTTCGCCTTCCTCCCCTACATCAGCTTCGGCCGCATGGACCTGTACCGCAAACGCTGTCAGATTATCGTCTTCCTGCTGGTGTTTGTCGGGCTCTTTTCAGGCCTAGTGGTGCTCTTCTACGTCTACCCGATCAAGTGCGACTGGTGCGAATTGCTCACCTGCATCCCCTTCACAGACAAATTCTGCGAGAAGTATGACCTCAACGCTCACCTCCACTGAGCACAGCAGGACGGCATCAGGTCAAAAGAGGTGGACTGGCTGGAGGACCGTCACCTCCTTCTATGTGAACTATGATGATATGCTTGTGTTCTTTTACTCTGTCAATATGAATACCTATACCACTTATCATATGGACTTCTTTTACTCGCCTCCCAGTTCACTGGCCATCATCATCACTCCCTCACTGTCCAGTGAAACAAAGCTATGGCACTTCTGAACCTCATCCAATCACCCAGCTGCCCTTTACACGAGAGGCAAGAGTTAGAGAAGCCAGCGCTGGTACAGAGAAGGATTTATTTTTTACATTCACTCTCCAGACATAGGTTTTATTATTATTCAGGCAACCTCATACAGAAGCAGGGACAAAAATCAAATATTGATACCTTTGGTGCCTTGTCGATAAATGTACCAACTACTGCCATATTTTTGTTACATTATGCTGAGCACTCGAATGTTTTCTTGTATTTTTCGTTTATTGCTTCTCGAGAAGTGATTATTGTTTTGAACACGGTAGTGTTTTAGCTACCTGTCTACTCACATGTAACTGAAAACAACAGTAAAAAAAAAAGTCTACAAAATCAGAACGTGTGCTGTTTTCTCTTCACTGTCACAAAATCCCTGCTCGAGATGGTTTGATGGTTTATTTAAGCAACATAGAAACAGAAACAAAATGTCCACTACAAACTTCCAACTCACAAAAACAGTTTTAGTGGCTGAATGATCAGTGTAGCTCCTTGAAACAACTGAGACACCAACAATTAATAATGGATTCATCACACCTTTGGATTTGCACTGCTTACAAAAATAGAAATGTATTTGCATCACAAACAAGATTGTTACAGTTGTCAGTACAACTATGTAACTATAACTTCTTAGGGAAAAGTAACATTGCATCACAAATCTGCTACTTACAGGATTTCATGTCTGATCAACCACATTTTTAATAACAGGTTCATTTTGTTGTTTCGTTCCCTTTGTCCTCATTCAAACCTTGTTCTGTGGGTCGACTGAGTGACTGACACTAGGATATTGAACGCAGGCCAACGGTGCATAGTGGCCTTTTCATCTGTCCATCTGCTGTGTGTAGATAATCTTCTCTGCCCTGAGTCCGTGTTAGAGGTGAGTATGTGGAGTGAGGGAGGTGCAGAGGGACTAGCAGCCGCTGTTTCGCCGTGCGTACGCCTGTCCACCCAGCGTGTACTCCATCTCTTGGAATTGCATGTTGGATACAGAGATGGCCGACGCCCCTTTCTCTTTGAAGCCGGCCTTGAGGTAGAAGGGCACCAGGAAGTCCTCGCAGATCAGCAGAGCACGGCGGAGGCCCGGCATGCAGCGCAGGTACTGCAAGTAGCGCCACAAGAGGATGGAGCCTTTGCCTTGCTGGCGACAGTGGCGATGCACTGAGAGCACGTGGATGTGCACGGTGCGGGTGTCGGGGACGTGCTGGGTCATGGCCTCCTGGAGGAGAGAGATTGAACAACACTAGTGAGCCACAGACATCAGTTTGTCACAGTTTGCATCAGTACTATTCTTTGACTGCCATTATCTGTATTACCTGTGAAAGCCTCTCCTTGTCCCAGCCGGAGCCGATGATGAAAGCTACCAGCTGTCCCTCTTCAAACCAACCCAGCGACAGCTCAGGGCACTGACCCAGGAAATTAAGCACTTCATCAAGGGTAAGAGGACACTCTCCAGACACAGAGACGAATGCTGGGGAGTGAAAAGACCCATTTCAGGCAGGGGGTCAGTTTCATCAGAGTAATGATGATGAAAAGATGAGAAATGTCTTTCAAGTTTAAACTAAATCCAACAGGATTCTCAATGTATTTGAGCTGTGGCACATTTCTACATCACCAATGACGACATAGAAAATTCAGGTAGAAAAAGACATGGGTTCCTCTCTAATAATACATGTGTCTACTTTTGAAGAGATGTTTGTGAGGAGCAGAAACCAGACTGACCTTCTCTTTCGATCTCAAACACACTGATGGCATCCTGCGGCGTGAGGTTCCTGAACTCGCTGGCGGGGAGTGTGTGTCGTCTCTGCTGCCGAGGACTCACCACCCTGACGGGCGTTTTCAGGAAGAAGGGTTTGAGGAACGGTGAGCCGCTGACCTGCTGTGTCATGATACCTCAGTAGTGCACGGACACGAGGTTCTGGTTGTTTCAAAAGGTTCCTGCGATTAATCTGTTTCCTTCTTCTCCAGCCTTCTGCAGTAAAATGTTATACTGATGATGATGATGATGAAGCTACTAACACAACTTCTCTGTCTGTCTGTCCCACAGCTCCTACAGCAGCCACTTCAGCAGGCAGGATGCTGACCTCTGTGCCTCTCCTGCTCTCTCCTCCTCGTCTTGTCCTGTCTGATCTCATGCTGCAAAGTGATTGTCTTGAAGTAGGAGGACTGCGCACGTGTCTCTAAATCCCCTGATTTTAAACGACACTTTAAAGTTTTCTTCTTTGGGTATTTCCTGTATGGTTTAGACTTTGGATTTGGATTAAAAAACCCGGTTTAGAAACAGAGTGCTCTGCTAATTTCGACGTGTCTATTTTAATTAGACCTGCATTTTTATTATTTTAACCTCATGTCAGGGTGGTTACAGCAATTATTTGTGTATCTTTCAAACTTTAACTAAAGAAAATGTTTGGTATTTGTAGTTACTCGCTCTGTGATTTTTTTTAGTAAGATTTTATGTCTGGACAGTTGAGGCAGATATCAACACACAATGAGCTGCTGTTGAGATGTGATGACATATTATAGAGTTTTTACCCCGCACATGTACACACAACATATTCATATCAACCCAACTGTGTGTTTTTCAGGGTGAGCCAGACATGGTGTGACTGGTTGTGGTGATGCTCGTGTTTTCAGAGATCAAGGGCATGTGGACTAATTTAACTGCACTGAGTGAGGAGGGGGATTTATGTGGATTGCTGTTGGGATGATTTCATGCCTTGAAGAGATTTAGCACGGGCTAATTAAATGAGGGAGCACTTGCTTTGACTTGCCTGTGGTAAATCTGTTTACACAGACTTGTTTGACTGTCAATACAACATAGTAGAGTTTCAAAGAGCCTCTTAAGGTCACTCTGAATGAAACTCATTGAATGGGCTGTATCATAAATTTACAGGAAGCTATGCATTAGTCTTTTACTTTGAAGTTGACGGAGTGTGCATTTGAATTCTTGGTGTAATTAACTTTTAGTGGCCTTTCCTTTAATTAAACAAATATCTTAATCTGACCTATTTTTGAACTGGTCTTCCTCAAAGAGACTTAGAGACCCTAGTATTTTTTAACGTCACTGCGAGAGATCAAGCCAAAATAGAAATGTTTGGAGGATTATTGTTTCACCCGACTGCTGCTTCCTTTGGAAATCTCTTTTCTTTTCAATCCATCCACTGCATCAGCTTGATGGCTGACCAGTGGCAAAGACAAATCTCTGCCTGCAAGGTCATCAGATGTGAGGCACAAGGTGGCACACGATCGTAGCACAGATGAAATTCAGTCTGTGTGACCTGAGAGGGGAGGGGCTGTCTTTGATGTAATCCCTCATGGTCTCGAACAGCCAACCAACAACAGGCTGAGTTTTGGGAATCCTACAAACATGATTCAGTTTTTACCACAGATTAAAAAACAAGACAGGTCATAAACATACGAGAGCCTGTTAAACTCTGACTTTATGCAGTTTAACTTCACCCAGTGACCTTCTCTGACTCAAAGTGTCATAATCTCACAGAGGGCGTGTGTGTACTTGCACACACATTTTTTCCGGTGTATTATGTTTATAAGTATTTACAAGCTCGAAGCGACAGTGTAACTGAATCCTCATTAAACTGTACACTGGCTTACAGCTGCTGGTTCAGCTGAGCAGCAGTTAATCATTGCTACAGAGGAATGTTTCTCATTGATATTCAGTGCTCACTGGAAAATTAATACTGGAGTCAACTGTCATTCAATGGCATGTTATTCCAATGTATACATGTGCTTCTGCCATAAACTCCCCCGATCGGCCACAACTTTAAAACCACTGACAGGTGAAGAGACCAACATTGATTATCTCATTACGGTGACACCCGTCAGATATATGAAGCAGGAGGTGAACAGCTTAGAGTTGATGTGTTGGGAACAGGAAAGGATTTGAGCGACTTTGACTACAACTAAATTGTCATGGCAGCTGGGTCAAAGTATATCTGAACTGCAGGTCTTGTGGGATGTTCTCAGTTTGCACTGGTTAGAAACTACGAGGAAATGGTCCAAGGAAGAACAACCAGTGAACCAGTGATAAGGCCTCAGGTCCCCAGGTCTAAGTGATAAGCATCAGGAGCCAAGACTGAGTCCTCAGATTGATTCCCTGATGGATGGATGTTGTGCCTGTCTATTAAAATTGTCCAGGAATAGTTTAAGGAACAAGACAGTAAGTTGAAGGTGTTGAATGAAGGATCTACCAGATGCCAAAGAACAGCTTCAGATCGGAGCTGCTGCTGGTTGTTTTATTGCTTTATTAGCACAAACCACAATTTTTTGTCTTCAGAGATTTAGAGACTTTCTACTGTGTTTACAAAAATCTCAGGCAAAAATTACTCAAACTCAACTCAAAAGTATTTGTGGTCTTGTATTAGTCCCTCCATTGAAGGACATGCAAATGTGTGACAACAGGATCTGATCTTTGAATTTTGATAATGGAGGTAACCTTTGGTTCAGTCAGGTCACAGATTGTCCCTTTAAAGTAAAATTGTTTTACAGATGTGTATGTGAGTAGTTATCCACTGGTACTGATCAAACATTTTCCCTTGAAACATATAAATAACAAAGTCACAAGCTGAAAGGTTCAGGGAGAAAATTTACTGGATTTCATGGTTTTACAGAGGTTCATGCTCCATGTGTTGTTCTCAATTAAAACTGCAGTTTGACCACAATCATACAATACAGGATCACTGTGTGAATGACCAGCAGAGAGCAGTGTTCACCCTCATGAGGACTCATCATTATCAGGTTCATACACAGCATGAAGGACATGTCCAAGACTGATAGTGATGATCCAAGACTGATGATAGTTTAGTTTGATTTTTCTCTTTTTGATGTTAATTGATGAAACTGTGTATTTCTACTGTGTCAAAAACAAGTGATTTTGTCCTCCCTAAAGCCTTGGAATTGTTTGTGCATTCTGAGATTTTCTTCATGTTATCAATGATCTAACTGCTCCCCATAGGCTGTGTTATCTACATAAAGTTTTTACAAAGTCACATTAATCTTTAGTCTTCGGAGCCCCTAAAAGGACATGAAGAAGAAAAAAATTATGGAGAAGAAAACAAAGTGTTGGTATCTAGTGCGCAGCAGATAAGTAACTTGTGCATAGGAGATAGTTATCTGGTGCGCACGAGACAGCATTTCCGGTTGTAGCTCGTGAGCACGAGATAGCATTTCCGGTATATAGAAGAGGCTGAATTCCCGGTCCACCTCAAAGTGGCATAGCGCCTGTAGGTGGCGGTGTTCAGTAATTTTCAAGCTAATTCATGAATTGAAGATTTGAACAAATTAGGCATACTCTTCTGTATACCGGAAATGCTATCTCGTGCGCACTACATACCATTATTTTTTTTTCTTCATGTCCCTTTAGGGCAGGGGTGGGCAATCCTGGTCCTCGAGGGCCACTATCCTACAGCTTTTAGGTGTGTCCCTCTTCAAACACACCTGAATCAAATGATCAGGTCATCATCAAGCTCTGCAGAAGCCTGCTGACGATCCTGGTCATTTGAATCGTGTGTTGGAAGAGGGACACACCCTTGAGGACCAGGATTGCCCAGCCCTGCTTTAGGGGCTCCGTATAAGTCACATTTATTAAGAGAAATGTCTGAGCAAACAAAGTATAGTGATGGACAACTAGTAGTTGAAGTACTGAATCTTTGTTCTTTATTGTTATACACATGCTGCTATACACACGAGGAGAGACAGGTACTGATTTTACAGAGAGCCAAAAACCACCAACCGAGGAGTAATCCTGGATACCAGGTCAATAGTGGTCAGAACAGGAAGGCACAGTGTCAAGTTGAAATGGCACAGGAGGGGAGGGGGGGAGGGTAGAGACAAAATAACCACGTTACTTAAAAGCAGTGAGAGGTTTCAGCCTCTACAAATTCACATGCAAATGCCAGCCCAATTATTAAAATGCAAAGTTTGCATCTATTGCATTGGATGTCTTCCTTCCAATAACACATACATTACAAGGGTCCACTTGAACCTAAATACTAATATCAAATGCATAATTGATACATGGCCATAACATGGTAAATGAACAGTTAAACTGAATATTGCCCAATAACAATATACATTTGTCCAGTAGCATGAAGTTTGCAATAGAAAAAAAAGGCTCTGTACATCAGCATCAAAAGTCTCGTCTATGGGCTGAAACTGTTGTATATTGTAGCATTTGTAAGAACACTAATGTCCATTGCAACAAGCAGGCAGCCATTCAGTTCAGTTCAAGGCACATAGATCTATATGCATTGTGCTACACATACAGGACCGAGGTTAGTAAAGGCGTCGCAGCCACACGAACATGTGGCGCCTTTTTTTTGCAGCTACATCACACAAGCAGACAACGGCGTCGCCACAAAAAAGGACTGTACAGAGATCTGCCACATCTACGACAAGCAGGCTTACTGTACCACACTAAGTCAGCAAACACGTAGGTGGAGCATCTATGCTTGTTGCAGGCTTTAGCTATCTTTGAGTTCAGCTGTTAGGGTGTGAATCTGTAGCTCTTATTGATTATCAGTCTTAAATAGTGTGCATGTTAACTGAATGTAGTTCCATTACTTCAATATTTTTCCTACATAATATGCAAGTGTACAGTTTTGGAAGTAACTACACAGATTTCATATCATTGGAAATAATAAAACAGATGTTTAAGACAGAAGACAACTTAAAACTAATCTCATCATATACTTTTCTTATGTGGAATGGATAATAAACGATTTTGTCTGAGTGGAAAATCACTTCAAATGGACACAGATACAGGTTTTCACAATTCTGCTCAGAAACCAAACAAACCTGACGGAGGAAAACGAGTCCTCAAGTCATTAATGTAGTTCACTGATGATTACAATATCGAAACACAAACTGTATTTATAAAGTCTTCTGAATTTAGTGTCAAGAAATTGATAGTTAATTTAAAGTAAGTGTGCTTAAATGCACCACCATGGCAGGTAGTGAAATATCTCTGGAATCTACATTACGAGACCACAACTGAACACAATGTGTGAGTTATTAAAATCTTTTCAAACCCAGGGAGAGATCTTTTTTTTTTTTAAACATCAGTCATAGAGTAAGGTACAAAAACCCCACATTTTTGCAACAGTCTAATTTCTTTTGTAATGTCGGGAGACATCAATGGAATAAACAGAGTCCTCCCTCATCCTTTCTTTCAGGGCCGCCGCCGGCTCCCATCACACAAGCAGAAGTATTCAGGTCAGAAGAACGAAGAGCCTGGATGATGTTTGTGAAGCAAAGATGGGCGGGAAAAGCTGGATCCGAGTCAAGGGTTGAGGTGTTCATCTTCCATATGAAGGCTGCTTGTGGGACACAGGAGAGGCTGGCTGGAGCAGTTTGTGCTCTGACTTTTCAGACTTTCTGTTGACTCTGAAGACCCTGGAGAGGACCAATCAAGGAATAAGCAACAGCTCAAAGTGAAGTTTCCTGTCAGACTTTCAGTAAGAGCCGAGACATGCATAAGAAACTGAGCGTATTCGCGATCAGTTTGGCCTCAGAGGATTTCAAACTTGCTTATGGCAGCAGATTCACTGCTAGATTCCTTTTATTCTACTTGCAGTGATGTATTCAGAGAGATCCCGACTGAGTGAGAGCAGTAGAGCTCATACATAGAGATGCAGAGCAGACAGGAAAGCCTACATACCACAGTTATTCCTCCATACCAATAGAGCAGGAATCGGGACCTAGAGCTGCACACAGTGAGGCAGTGAAAAGAGACAGGATGGCAGGAAACAGAAGAGGAGTGTTAGGAAACACACAGAAACACACCAGTTAGAGGCAAAGCACAGGGAATCACAGCCTTAAGGTCTCAGATTAAAGGAGAAAGACACAGGGCTAAAGTATGGAGACTGAACACCTCAGAAAGAAGTAATCAAGAAGTAGACGGGGCTGATTATTTCTGAGCTGTAATCAGATCCATACATGGCATAATATACCACTAGAAACAGCACATATGCCTCCTTTCATTTATTTCCTCTTTAGACGAGCTTTAAGGTGTGTGCTCTTTGTTTCTGACAGAGGATTTCTCACCCGGCAGAGACAGGTCACCCGGTGGGTCGCTCTCTGTTTTGGTCAAGCTGCTGTGTTCACTGCTGCAGTCCTGCAGGATATCTCCTCCAGAGTGCATCCTGTCCTCTGCATCACCCAGGAGAGACAACAATGTCAGCAGTGTCACTCAAACATATTATTGACTGTCTGGTCACTGAGTACCAAGATTAAACAAAAAAAAAAAACCCAACCACTAACCATCATCTGGAGAAAGAGATTCTGCCACATCCTCAGTTGCTGTGGCCTGGAAAGAAAAAGCAAGATTTTTATTTTTTCTTCTGCAGCAGAGCCACAGGGTAAATGTCTGGTAGTGAAGTGCTATCTCACGTCTGTGGGGGCGGGGCTGCTGGACAGGAGTGTGTGCGGCTGAGCGTCTGACATTTCTGACAGCTTCTCTTCATCCTCCTCCTGGATGGGAGAGGATGGAGATCTGAGGGTGCTGGAGGGGAGGGAAAGACACAAACAAGAAATATGTATGAGGTAAATAATCAGAGCATGACACATGAACAGAGTGTCACAAACACTGCTACCTCTGAGCTTCAGGGTAATGTTTCACGCCTTATTTAATTTCCTGTCCAAACCAGATTACCAACAGTAATGTTTCCATGTACATGTGAACACACTCCCTGTGGGATTACCTGTCAGGTGACTTGCTGACTTTGCCTTTCTGCAGACTTCCATCGCTTAAATGCTCCGGAGAGCTGAGCTGTCTGTTCTCACCTGCCAGACCCCCTGAGAAGTTGATTTCATCATAAAGGGGTGCAGAGGGGATGGCAGGAGACACTGACCTCAGACCATTCAGAGCCTCTAACAGCGAGATGGGTTCAAAGCCGGGAGGAACCGAGTCTGTGCTCTGCAAACAGTCACAGACAGAGACGAGGTATTTCCCGAAGAACTTCATATCCACTGTAAATACAGGATGTGCAGCTGGTTTTAATTGATTATACACAGAGTGTGCTTACGGAGTGTTCATCGTGGTCCATGGTCTGAGCCAGAACAGGACTGAAGGACACAGGAGAAAGAGCTCCAGGCTTTTTTCGCACAGCTCTGATCTGAAGCAAGGCTCTGAAGGCTGGTCAGAGAAAACCCAGGTAAAATCCCTCGTATTATAAAACATTAATAGTATTAATGAAGCAATGATTATGTTTGCTACTGTTTAACAGAACTACAAGATAACATGAATGCCTCTTACGCAGCCTGCAGATGGGACAGTTGTTGGCCTGGTAACGCAGGGTGTCTGCACAGGAGTTGCACAGACACAGATGTCTGCAGGGCAGGATGAGTGTGTCTCGCAGGTCAGACAAACACACAACACACTCGTTGCTGTTGTCACTGTTCTCATCATCGGATGGCTGTGAAAAAAACAAAACACTCAACACCCAAACAAAGTCACAAAAACAGGCTGACCTTTTACTCCATCCCACTCAGGAGCGAGATAAGACTTCCAATGATACCTTGGTTTCTTGGTTGTTTTTGTTCTCGATCCCATAGATCTCCTGTAAGAGGTAGCTCACACGGTCCACCTACAAAGAGACAGGAGCAAAAATGTGAACATCAGAATCCCACGTCCATGATATCTACACAGTAGGTCAAAGGGCCCAGAAAACAAAAGGTAAATTATATTCTCTCCACTGTCTTTTGTCTTCTGTTTTGTCACTTTTTACATTTAGAGAGAAAATACAAGTGTTACTCAGAAACTGCTGCATATATTTCAAGTTGTCTAATGTGTGTACTTAGTAAAATATCTGTAATATTCCATGTATAAACCCATATTAAAAAAAATAAAGATATTCCACGTGGTTGATTTAGCTTCCTTGTCAACCTAAGTTCACATTCAAGTCTACTTTAGAGATTAACTTTGTTGCCAGACTACCAAAGGTCTTGGCAGATTTTTGTGGCACAACTTCTTAAAAAACTGCAACATGAAGAACGAAGCCAGGGCACTGAAAATATCTTTACGTGGATACTGCCGAGTGATCTGTCTGCACTTTTTCCAAAATGTCAAACCCAAGGCATCCAGATCTTTTTGATGCTCTGGCCCTTCAGCTGCCCTGTGCTGCATTAACAACGTGCTTTGCAAAGATCATAAATTACTGAAACAACTAAAGCAGAGACTCAGTGATACACAACATGAACAACCCAACATATGATCAACTATAATCCAAAACACACAATTTAAAACACTGAAACAAGAAGATTAATAAACCTACAATTTGCTTCTGCTTCAGAGGCTTGACGGAGAAACTTCCATCCACATGCTGCATGAGGGGAAAAGACATTTTAGTTCATACATAAAAGTTGCAGAGTACAAATTATAATTATTTGCTGAGAGTCATGTTTATACATACTCTTTCAAAGGCTGCCAAAAGTACATGAGCATGTCCAAGGCAATCTTGGAAAAAGAAAACAAAAACAAAGTATTAAGGTCACTACTAAAACTGGTTTGTTGTGTATTTAAACCTACAATGCACCTGCTAACATTGTCAGTGTGAGTGAAACTGTCTTTATAGAAAAGACGACACATTATCATGAGTGTTTAGCTCTGGTGACCTACCATCCCCTTCATCAACCACGGCCTGAATAACCATGGGAAACACTCCTCGATCGAGGTCAAAGTTCAGCTTTAATGAAAAGGAAACATACATTTAATAAGAAAACCCGCAGTGAAGCAGTTTGTTTTTGTGATATGTGATTAGGTAACAAACTCATCAAATACTCACATCCTCCTCTTTCCACTCGCTGAAATCTATTTTGAAGGATGGCATAGAGAACTGCTGGCTCACCCCTCGCTTGTAATGCACAGTCTCAGACACCATGGATGGATCCTTTGGGCTGTACCTGCATGTAACAAGACAGCAAGAGTCCTGGTCTTGATGCAAGAAGTTAAAAATATGGAGGGAAAGCAGAGCTGGGGGTTTGAAGCTGTCACTGATTTAGTAACTGTCCCTCAACAAAGTGAAAATAATGAAAACTGAAAAACAAAGTTATACAGTAGCAATGTCTGATCTTTTTGATTCTGGAAAAATGTATCATCTTCTTAGCTTCGTGATAAGACGGGAACGTCAGTACAGACTATTACTTTCATCTTCGTCTTATCTGCTGTATCCATGGTGACTGGTGGTTGCTAAGGACCCATCATATCTATTCTAGACTTTGTGCTCTAAGGCTTGAATCTCACCACCCATAAAACAGGGTTTAAATGTCTCTGGCACAATGTTCCACAGTAAAGTAAAGCAGTTACATTTCAGATAGAAGTGTCCTTCACTTGTTTAACTCTGAAAGGGTATGATGTTTGAATTGAATGAAGAAAGGGTTGATGATGAGGATATTCTGTTTTGTACTACGAAGAGGAAAAAACTTGGGAGATCAAATTCTTACACAGCCATCCCATTAGAGAACTCCTCAAAAGCCTGACAGTAGAGGGTGATGGCCACTCGGGCATCGGCATCAAAGGTGAACTCCACGCCATACTGAACCTTTGGTTTTCCACCTTCCTCCACTGGTGTGTCAGAGTCATCTTTATACCTACAATGATGACATTTATGTTAACTCATTAGAAACTCTCTGTCATTAAACAGTTTTTATACTTTTACTGTCATTTGTATTGTAATGGTGTCGCCATGTTTACCTGACCAAACGTAAAGAGTCCTTTCGTATGTTGACCAGACTCCTCAGGGTTTTCACAGGCTCGTGGGGTGCAGGTGTCACATATGGGAACTAATGAAATAACAATATAAAATTACAGTCATAGTTTGAATAATCCTATTAATGACAACATATGTACATCGTGGTAGTTGTAAAGTCGTGGAAAATACAGAGTGCTGAATTCTGGGTTAAAGAAACATCAGTCTTCACCTGCACTGGCCTATTTCCAAGAAAATTCAGGTCCATGTTTTCTCCAAAAAGGTATCCCTCTGGATGTGGTGTGTCGAATTTCTCTCCACCCATGAAGAAGTGGCTCGCAAAATAATTCCCTGGAGATGAAAGAAAAAAGATAATTAATAAAGACACTGCCATTACTGTTGTAGCAGAATAAGGCCTCATGTTTAATAGTGTCATTACAAAGACAAGAAAAACTTTCACCCCCAAAACTAACTTTGTACTGGGAGAGTTAAAGTTATACTTTCATGTGAGTCTTCTTGACAATTTTTATTTCAATTCATTGCTTTAATGTAGGCCAACAATTCAGAAGAGAAAAAAGTTAATAGTTAGCTGACAATAAAATGTCTGATGGTTTTATGGATTTGACACCAGGCTTCCTGGTTATACACTGACGTACAACACTGCGTCTTTACAGTCTGAGAAATATCGAGATTATATAATTAAATTAACTCCTTATTTTAAATGCATTTAAAGTTGTACATAAATTATACACTATGAGGGTTTTTGATTTGGAAGCTGAAAATTTTTCATGGACACAGGGTCATGTGAGTATCGCAAGTCTCTCCATTCTTGTAGCAGCGTTTTAATGCAGATAAAATACATTGTGTCCAATAGTGATTGGGTTTTTTTTTTTTTAATTTAGATTATGATGTTGTAATGACTTAATAATTACCAAGTTGCATGTTTGCTTCTACTTCTAATTCTTGTTTTCTTTCTGTTTTTTCAAAAAACTCTGATAATATTTGCACATTTCATGATACATTATTACATATTATTTATTGTTCTGCTTGTATTTTGTTCATACTATTTTTTCCGAAGTTTATACTATTTTATTATTCTATTCTTGTTTTATTTATTACTGTACATATTCTACATTTCATTTTTGTTTTTACTTCTTGCCTTCTGCCTTTAGTGTTGGTTGTCTGTTTTCTTGTGGGGATTGTCAGTGTGTTTTTGTTGTTGCTGCTGTCCTAACAAAATAATTTCTTGCACGGGATCAATAAAGTATCTATCTCTCTGAAAATCGTGTGTTGACATGGGGTCATGTGAGCATCTCAAGTCTTTCCATTCTTGTAAAAGCGTTTTGATGTGGACAAAACACATTGTGAAAAATAGTGACGGTGAGTTTTTATGTAGATTAAGATGTTGTATTGACTTAATAATGAGCCGCGTTGCTTTAATATGACAATCCACGACAGTAGCCCGATGTAAGATAAATTTGACGATTGTCTGAGCAGCTGAGGATTTTAAAAACGAACCTGTTTATCGTGTTTACAAAAACTGCACAGCTGATGACCAATAACAGCGTTAAAGCCTGACCAGCTAGGAAGGCGGTGTTTGTTCTCATCTTTAAAGACCCGTGTTTATGAAGAACGGATTCCAGCCGACAGACACTGTCGATCACTTACCAGATTTCGGTGGAAATCGATAGGCCGAGTTGGCCTGGATGTCGATGTCCTCGACACCAGCGATCCTGCGGCTCAGGATGGACCCCATCGCCGATGTTAGCTACAGCTAGCTAGGCAGCTAACGGCGCGTCAGCACCTCCGGTTCCCGCCGCCTTCCGCCGAGATTAACGCCCAAACAAGTACAACACCGAGCAGAAAAACAAGGCTTTGGTTAGTGTATCATTTTTTACACGCGTGGGTTGTCTGTGGTGTTGTTGTTGCGAAGCAGGAAACAAATTGAGGCGAGCTGTTGTTTTGCCAGAGCCGTGCTAACGTAGCAGGGATGCACTCTGATTGGCTGTCTCCAAGCGAGTCCGGAAATTCTGGGCGTTCGTCGTGTGCACAGGGACCGCCCGGAGGAGAGCACGGAGCTAATTAAGTCAGATGGGTCAGGACGGGAAGGGGGTCCAAGCCAGTACGTCGGTCACATTCTTCAAACAATTAAAACAATTAAAAATGATAACAGTACGGAAGCCCTAAAAGGACAAGATTAAATACATTTTTCTTTTCTTCGTTTGGTCTGATAATGGGTTATTTCAGTATTTTTCTTGAGATTTTTAGTTATTTTTTCATTATCTCGAGAAAATAAAGTTTGTTTACAGCATAAGTTATCGCGAGAAAACAATAAGGAGATAAGTTTCTTATTTCGAGAAAGACAATGATATTTTTTCTCGTTCTCTTGAGATGAGATAAGTTATATCATCTTATAATCTACAAGAAAAATAACTTGAGGCAAACCAACAAAATTAATTCAGCAAAACTGAGTATTTATTTAGTGTGTATGTCCTGTCATACTTTTTGTTTTCTCGAGATAATGACATAAATTATCGTATAATCGTGAGAATTGAATGCATATCATTATTGCATATATTTATAATTGATTATAAAAAAGACTAAAGAGGAAAGGATGGAAATTTTGATAGTGGTATAAACAAAAGCAATAATGGATCAAGCTGTTAGAGTAACATGGCGACATAGTCATTATAATTTTCCTACTAAATAATTTGAAGATGCTGTTTTACCTGTGTTTAGTAAACAATAACAGTAAAACGATTATTTTTTTTAGAACTAAATTGTTTTTTGTTCGTTTCAGTTTGGTCACATTATTTTATTGTTAGAACCAAATAATGAATAATATTCGTCATCTATCTATTTATCTATCTATCTATCTATCTATCTATCTATCTATCTATCTATCTATCTATCTATCTGAATGCTGACAATGTTTCAGGTGCATCAAGTACTTTTTTTTATTAGGACAGTTCCCCACTGTGGCCACAAGAGGGCAGTAAGCGATTAAAAAACACCCTCAGGTCACCTCCTGTATGCATCGTGTCTCCATGTAGAATCATCTGGTGAGGAGTATCTTGATCTTCTCGTTTCAAATCCTGTGGTGAACGAGCTGTTGCCCTTTAACCTGCAGTGCTAACATAGCTTTACAATGAAATCTGTTATTTTCAATACATATCTAGATTTTTAAATTCTTATTTCTGTATTTTTCATTTTCTTTCTTTCCAGTTATTTTTGACTCTTTTTTTGCACTCCGGACTTTCTTTCTTCTGTTTGCTGCTGGGACAAAGGAATTTTCCAGTGTCTGATGAATAAAGTCTTATCTTATCTCAATAATGTTCATCAGTACCATATCAATACTCCGGATAAATAATTAAAAAAAATATTACTGATGTTTTCATTCTGTAAAATGTATTTTGGGGGTTTCATGCGTCATTACTTGATTTTATTTTGTGTGTAACCTTGTACAAAATGGCGAAATTAAAAATGTGAGTAATACAGCAGATAAAGCTTTGTGTTTGTGTTGTCATGTATGTTGTTGTGTTACAGGCGTATACACTCGTACATGTTGATCACTCGTCAACTTTATTGACACGTTTGTAACCCAGTGTTGATGACGTCACGTGTAAATCTGTCTCCGTGGATGTTGAGTCTCCTTTGGAGCTGCTAACTCCTCCAGATCCACCGCGGGCTGCTGTTCCTCTCACAACAGGTAATGTGGTCTCCAGCTGAGTCCTCTCTACCAGAGACATGTTTTCTCTCCGGATCCTCTTGATGTGTTCGCTCCTGTCATGTTTCTGGAAACATCCTCAATCTGTTTCTGGTTCTCTGTCAACAATGGCGACGCTAGCTAGCCAGCTAACGACAGCTAGCTAGCAAACATGTTTTTTTATTTTGGATTTTATTTTCTGTTTGCTTTAGCTGAACAAACACATGGTTCTTCATCTTTACTGGGTGTCAGTCGGCCCTCACTCTTTTAGAAGAGCTGATAAAGTCAGTCATTCTGCGACTTACTGATAAGCTAACCCAAGTAACGTTAACATGACTGTCCGTTACCTCTCCGTTAGCTAGCATCCCTGACAGTTCATGATACAAATATGAAACTCTTATTTTAAATACAAGAAACAATTTAGTTTAACGTTAAGATCTCGCTTTGCCCCCGTTACGTAACTAAGTTATTCATGGTTAGTTGTGCAAGTAGCTTTAAAGCAGGATTATCTGTCACAGGATTTAAACAAACACAAGCTAGCTAGTTGGCTGGTTGGTTGGTTATCCGAGAAACTGTAGCACTAAGTTAGAAGCCTCCCAGCTGACTTTGACTAGGTTTGTGTTATTACAGATACCAAACATCTACAGCCTTGGTGTTTAACGTTTGTTGTTATTTCTATTTGACTTAAGAAAAGTCCAGATTTCCAGCTGTAAACAATGACAACAGTGACTGTATCATTGCACTGAATCAACTAGGTTGTCAGAGACTGTACATTCGTGTACTTCTCTCACCCATTATCATGTAATTGTTGTAATAATAGTGTATCCTTACTGTTACAGGTGGTGGCATTTCCAGACTCCTCTATTGGACCAGGTAAACTCATTTTTTAACCTGATCTTTTTAAATGTGTCTCACTGTGAGGCCATTTCACCATATTATATTAGATACAAATACAGACAAGTTTACTGATTAAACGAGAGGCCATTAGTTTGAACAACTTGTATAAAAACAGAGACATAAATGCATACAATCACGTACAATGAGAAATGCGAAGGAATATTTTTAAATCAAGGATCAATAAATAGAATAAATAATTACATAAATAGAAGGGCTTACTAATATTTACCTATTAAAAACAGTGCATAGGGGAAAAAATAATTATAAGAAATTTAAGAGATGAGTAGAGGAAATAGAAAGATTTCCTCCAGATATACACATGACCAGAGGGCAACAGAGATAATTCACTGGCCAGCATGTGCCCAGGAGAAGACAAAATGTTTTTTAGTGGGAAGTTAGCTTTAAAATGACCTCAGAGATACATCAAGACCTCTCTGACATGAACATAATTGAGCTAATGGATTATTTTTCAGGGCTGTTGTGTTAGATTGTGCACATCTTGTCTGTTGTTGGTACCCTGAATACATCACACACACACAAACACATAGTTTGTATAGGTTCATACACAAATCAAACACCTGGTATTTCTCACTTGTTTGAACCACTGGGCGGAAAGTTCATTACATTTAATAACCCCCCCAAAGACATATGTTGAACACTTCAGTCAGCCACCACTTGCATTATTTAGCTGGAGAGAAATTGTTGAAACCTGAGGAGCTCTTACTTGTAATGATGTGATTGTGTTGTAGTTGCTGTTTAAATTTCAGTTTTTCTTTGATTCAGATCTCTGAAGTAGGTGTATTTTTATCCAGCAGATCCTTTTGTTAATGCCTTCTTTAGTGAGCTGGGTTCTCACGCACTATGCGTGATTACTCTGGTCCACTTAGTTAATTGCTTTTACTTGCAACATGCAGCCTCATGACCGGATGTCTCAAAATTCAAGGTGCAAGAGTGAATTTGGACTAAATATCAAATGTAAACTCATTCATGGTGCGACATTATTTACTTATCTACTCTTTTCTAATCCAAGTAGCAATTGAATCACAGCTGCTGGACATGGTAGAAGTTACTTAACACTTTGGAGTCTCTTATTCAAACAGTACAAGATTCACAAACAACATGACGTTTATTGTTTATCATAATTCTGCACTGACTCCTTTTTTTCAGCACTGTTTCAAAACTGGTAGTTAGCTTGATATGTGCACTCTTTATGCA
>OOFC01050387.1:0-27342 GCA_900323345.1 Pseudochromis fuscus | reverse complement strand
TTAATCATGATCTATAGAAGCGATTAATCACAGTCTATAGAAGCGATTAATCATGATCTATAGAAGCGATTAATCACAGTCTATAGAAGCGATTAATTATGATCTATAGAAGCGATTAATCACGATCTATAGAAGCGATTAATCATGATCTATAGAAGCGATTAATCACAATCTATAGAAGCGATTAATCACAGTCTATAGAAGCGCTTAATAACAGTCTATAGAAGCGATTAATCATGATCTATAGAAGCGATTAATCATGATCTATAGAAGCGATTAATCACAGTCTATAGAAGCGATTAATCACGATCTATAGAAGCGATTAATCACAGTCTATAGAAGCGATTAATCACGATCTATAGAAGTGAATAATCACGATCTGTTCAGTGGTTTTTTTCTGTGATGCTGCAAACAAACAAACAAATTAACTAGCGCAGGCAAAAACATAATCTTCCTTTGCAGAGGTAATCAAGTCATGGGAACCAGACAGGAAATTTTTAACAGAAATGTGAAACGCCAAACAGTCAGTATAGTCCGTGGGGGATTTTAACTGTAACTCAGAGGAGTGTCATCAGACATGAACAAACATGCAACCACAGACCAGACACAGCAATGAGACCTGCAGTCAGTACTGTGTGTGTATGTGTGTGTGTGTGTGTAATCTGGCCACATTAGTAAAAATTTCCCATAAACACAATTGACCAAATCACTATGACACACTGTACTCACTAATGCTACATGTCAAATTCAATCCATATTGTGTATAAATATGTGACCTGTTTTCTGCATGTTTAAGTTTGTTGCATTTGATATTTTACAGGAAGAAATGTTGCAAGGGTTTCAAGTTTGTGTTGGGCCAGTGCATTCCTGAAGGTAGGAAAAAAACTGTTGGGATGTCTCTCCTGTGTTTTTGTGAATATTTTGGAAACCCCGTCCTTCATGTCCCAGAAGTTTTTAAGTCTTACATAATAATACTTCACTTAGCTTTTTTCTTTGTAGCCTGAAGTTTTGAATTAAAAAGCTGAAAGATACTCTAGTCGGATGTGAGGTTGTCCTTTGTGGGTTTTTCCTTTTTTTTTTTTTTGGTCACACTGATGAAGTTTATTTTTACAGACTATGATGTGTGCGCCGGCGCCCCCTGTGAACAGCAGTGTACGGACCATTTCGGCCGAGTGGTGTGCACTTGTTACCCTGGTTACCGCTATGACCGTGAGCGCCACAGAAACCGAGAGAAGCCCTACTGTCTGGGTGAGACCTTCAACATCACATCAATGCAAATCCTGGTTTAAAATGAGGAGATGCTCTGAGATTTATCATGGGTAAAAGTGTTAAAGAGTTTTACTGTGATTAATACCAGAGCCTGTTACGAAGGATTTCCTGTATTTTAATCTTTCAGTAATTCTTCAGTAAAATATGTCACACTGCTTTACACAATCTCTGAGATTGGCTCTGTCTGGTTGTATTGTTAAAACTGAGTTTTGAAGCCAAAAAGCCCATTTAAAAAAAAGTTGCTGCACTCAGATGGAATAATCTGTGGCAGAATGAAACTAGATCCTCTTATTTATTACATTGGCGTAATTTTAGTGGAGTTTAGGTTTAATTTTTAAAAAAAGGCATAATTTGTGATTATTTGCATATGTTTTTTACGTTGTTGTTTTTGAACATCTATAGGATTATGTCAATAGTTACCATTTGAAAGTTAACTATCCTTGGCTCGGCCTGTGTGCAGGTTAAATGAATAAATATGAGCATGTATCTAAATCACAAAATAACTTGCAGTCTACTTTTTTTTTCTTTAATACTCATTATACAATTTATAGTTCGTATAATACGGTAAAATTTTCTAGTGTCTTTGGTCTTTGACAACTATATCTCCAAACAATATATTTTTCATGAGTTAAAAAAAATGCCCTATTCCTCTATTTATTGACATTATATTTCTCAAATAATCCCCTATGTTTTGAAATTGATGATCCATATTCTGTTGTTTATATGAAAAAAATCAAAATCACAAATTTAAACTACCGTATTTTCAGGACTATTGAGCGCACCTGTCTATAAGCTGCTATTGAATTTATTCAAACAGTTTCATGTGGTCCACTCTGACCAGGTCTGATGTGACGACGCTAAATGTATCGGCGGCACGGCGCTTGCTAGCTTGTAAAAAGCTAACGAGCTTCATGCCGCCGATACATGAGAAACACCGGTGTTTAAGTTCAAAGCGTCAGAAAAAAGTAGTGGCTTATAGTCCTGAAAATACAGTACCTCAAACTGAATAATTTCTTTTACTATTTTTTATATTATTGGATGTGTGCATGCTAATGTAATTAAGTTTTATTTTATTGTCTTTCTATTTATTTGGATCTCCCTACTGTCTCTGCAACATACAGACATTGATGAATGTGCAGACAAAAACACGACTGCCTGCTCCCAGATCTGCATCAACTCTGTGGGGAGCTACAGGTGTGAGTGTGAGAAAGGCTATTTCCTGGAAGAAGATGGGAAAACATGCACCAAGGGGGAGAGAGGTGAGAACAGTATTTTTACTGACATGTTTCCTTTATTCAAGGGCACATCTGACCGTGATGTCGAGCTGACTACACATTGTTATTGGTGTGTGAGAGGGAGTGGATGAAGAAGAGGAGGGGGTACTGCAAACATAGACACCTGGTAGTCATTAGACATCCCTGCCCCTTGTGCATGTCAGAGCAGCTCTGTCTCCCAAACATACCGCTGCCCCGGTGACTCCTGGTCCTCTCTGATTTGCTGACTGCATTTGAGGAAAACACAAATGGTCCAGGCGATAAAAAACATCTTTTCTTGCCCCAGATTCATTGAAGCGGTGAGGAGCTGTAGATTTGCTACTTCCTCCCATGAGTTTATCTTCCATTACCTACTATAAGATTTCAGGAGAAGCTGTGGTGCATATAATCGTGCTCCTGCTTTATGTCCTGCTCTTTTGCAACATAGTGGGGAAAATAGTGTCCAGACACTTCCACTCATCCATTTAATATATGTACGTGAAGAGTATGGTTCACTGTACAGAACCAGCAGAGCTACCTCTCTGTTATTATGTTCCCTCTGTGAAGAGCAGTGCAGTGAAGGGGTAAATATGTTTTTATATAAATGCACTGTTAACTGCAAAGCACTCAGAGAGCACAAACCTCCACCGAGGCAGAATGCATCGCCAAATTTTCTCCAATTGTTTGTGGACATTTTCATGGTGCATGTGTGTGTAGATTTTCAACAAAATTCATAAAGATGTAACAAAGTTTTGAAGTTTTAAATCAAAAGTGATTGGGATTTTCTGAGATTTTTTCAGACAAGATCCCAATCATAGACTGTATATAGAAATAACAATAGTGATTGGATTAATACAGTGCTTTTCAAGGGACTCAAAGTGCTTTACAGAGACCATTATTCATTCATACTCAGTCATACTAGTGGTGGTAAGCTAAGTTAGCCACAAGTGGAGGCGGAGGCATGGCTGCCGGTTTGCGCCTATGGCCCCTCAGACCACCACCTAAGGCAGGGGTGTCAAACTCGTGCCATGGAGGCCCGAGACCCTGCAGGTTTTCTTTCCAGACGGTCTTGAAAGCAGGGGATTTTAATGATCAACACCTCCTTCAATTTGAGGGAAGGAGCTCATCAGCTGCTGGAGAGATGGTTAGAAAGAAAACCTGCAGAGTCTCAGCCCTCCATGGCACGAGTTTGACACCCCTGACCTAAGGAGTCTGCAATCCTGGTTCTCCAGAGCCCCTATCCTGCATGTTTTAGATGTGTCCCTCTTCCAACACACCTGATTCAAATGATCAGCTCATCATCAAGCTCTGCAGAAGATTGATAACAATTCTGGTCATTTGAATCAGGTGTGTTGGAAGAGGAACACATTTAAAACATGCAGGATAGCGGCTCTCGAGGACCAGGGTTGCAGAGCCCTGATCTAACCATTCATACAAGGCAAGGTGGTGTGCCCAAGGACACACCAACAGCAACTGGGAAGAGCGGGAATCGAACCACCAATCCTTCAGTTTGTAGACGGCCTCTCTACCACTGAACCACTGTCGTCCCAAATCGACAAAGCAACCAGGTCTCAAAAATGAGGCCAAGCGGAAGTGAAAAAAAACGAGCAATAGTCCTGATGGCTCCAAAAAACCCTGGATCCATTTGACTTCAGTTTATAAAATGGTCATTTTCAATCATGAAAAACTGAGGCAATACATTTTTGCACAAGTCATTGTGACGTCATTAGCTAAAGTCAGCTTTTCTCATGAGTAATCTGGTGGTCCCTCTGAAAAAAAAAATTAGATGTTCGGCTTCAAAAAGTTAGATTTTGTTCTGTATTTCATCAAGACATTTTTATGACACCACCATCACTCATTCCCGTAACGGTCTATTAACTTACACAGTTTCTTAGAGTCAAACCATTTTGTATTTTTATTTGATATATTAGAAGGCTTTTAACAGACTTAATGTGCCATGACACTAATGACATTTTTGTTTCTTTATATAGGATCATTTTACCACAAGTTTGAATAGTAATCATTGTTGAGACAAACTTCCCCAAAACACAGCAGATCAGTCCACTTATTTCATCAGAACGGTGATACTGTGTTTTCCCTTTTTGCTGACAGCTTTCTGAGAGTTTTCTGGGTACTTACGTAAAACATTCTTCTCATTTCCCAGCGGTGCATCTCTTTGAGAAGTCCGATAATGTCATGAATGCTGGGACTTGCTCGGCCACATGTGACGATTTCCACCAGATCAGGATGTCTGTCCTGCAGCTTAAACAGAAGGTAAAGGTCTCAGAGTAACAACAGAAAACATGCACGTTTCCATCCTGAAGAGAGAAAATTCAATCCATGCAGTTCAACCCAGCTGAACACAGCTTCTTGAATCAGATCAAAGTCTTCAACACTGCCTAAAAGTCTTTTTATTTCCAAGGAGTCAATACCTGACATTTCCGAAAAACAGCTGGCACATTTTTACAACTCTTTTGAGATGCATTATAGCACTTTGTACACTTAAATTCCTGATTTAAAAAAAAACTTCCTCTATGTACGGTGTGCAGTTTATGTAAAACTCGACTTGCACTTCCCTCTGTGCACTTGCAGGCGTCTGAACCTAACTGAGCACGAGTCTGTCAACAGTAGCACTCAACACCCTCCACTGTAACACATGATATATGGCTTCCAGCTGTGTGGTCTTGGTGTTCCCGGAGCCATAATGTATAGATGTAAATACATTAAGAAAACATTATAAAAATACTGTATTTGCAGCTCACTATTTAATTTTACAGTATTTAAGAAAATGTATTTATGTATGTTCACATCACAGAAAGGTTAGAGTATAAAATTACAACCCACCCGTTCAGTTCAAACACCTGTTTCCAAGGTCACAGGCTACACTCTTGCATGATTCTCACTGATCAGCAGGTGAACTACGACCTCGCTCTGTGTGTGTGTGTGTGTGTGTGTGTGTGTGTGTGTGTGGTGGACATATGCTTCTACGTCTTGCCTTTCACGTGTTTCCCACTGGGATTGCCAAATCCACATGATGTTATACAGAGATCAAAGATAACTTTTCCCAAGGATGCCACTTAGCATACAGAGCAGGAACTCTCCTGCTCATGCTGAATAATGCAGAGGGGTTGCCTGGCCTCCCATCTGGCTGGGTTACAGCTTGTACTGTGCTGGATGGAAGATCAGCTTTCATCTTTGGCAGGGTAAATAATTTTAGCATAATTTAACTTGATGCTGGCCCTCCAGTGTGTAATTTTCCTGTCCTGGTTGACGGTGCGGACCTTTATGAATCATTGTGTTCAGAAGCATTTTAGGAAGCAAATGATTAAATTGTGCAGTTAGGCGTTTGGAGGTTTGACTTCAAAACGAAAGAAGAAAAGACTTACTCAGCTCTTTTTACTGAACTTGTCACTCACCTACTTGTTAAGACATTTTTTTTTTCTTCTTAGTTTTCTTCCATTGTTTTTTGTGCATCCTTTTCCAAAGATGGCCTTGCTGTCAAACAGCGCTGACGTTCCTGAGCAGATGACGAGTGAGAAAATCCTGACTTCACCTTTATTTTTACCAGGGCCTCCAGGTTCTCCCGGACCTCCAGGTAAAGATAATAACACTGTGTCAGACTTTGCATAAAAAAAGCAGGCCTATGAAGCATTGCTACAGTCAGCCGTGCAATGTTTAGATGGTCACCATGTGAGTGTGCTAATATTTGATAAACAATTGATTATTAATGAGTTAAGGGATCACAGTATTTATTATAATTAATCATGAGGGGAGCTTGTAACATTTCAGGCCACAAATGCCAACCACGTGGTGACACTAGAGGAACGAGCTGGTTTATAACTAGAAAATTACAACTAAATCATAAATAAGATATTTTACCCAGGACAAAAGTCAACTGCCTGACCGAAGTAGATCGACATCTCTAGAGTGACGACACTCACTAAAAAGTATTTGCTCTCTTCTGCAAAACACATCATACTGTATTACCTCTAATAAAAACAGGTTGTTGAGAGTGCAAACCTCCACTAATGCATAATTCACCTGTACTGATGCTACAGTATGAACACTGTTGCCCTCTTGTGGTGAAATAGCAACACCAGCTTGTTAAAATATTTGTGCATTGTGACAGAGTTTTCACACATATCTAATTAGCCCAAAATGTAATCATATGTTTCTTGGGTAATACCCGATCTCTCCAACAAATCATCAGGATCTGTTCAGTAGTTTTTAATAATGTTGCTAACTCCTTGGTGGAGGTAATGAATTAAATAGATGGTGTGATTGCAAATATTTCACAATAAAAGCCCTATTAGAATGTGAATGGTTTCTGTTCTCTGAGTGTTTGGACAGTCTTTGGTTAAATTGTTACAGAGATGGTAGAGTTTGTATTTTCTTCTTTTTTAATGATTTGATTCACTTTGCTCCCCATTCGAGCCTGATGAAGAGTCTTTGTATTAAAATATGATTAATTCTACTTATGAAACGGATAAGTTTGAGCCTGCTTGAAATAGAGGCCTTTTGCCTTCAGCAGTTGAGCTAAGTAAAGGCCCTGGCCCCTATTCAATAAATATTCTGTGTGATGTTTTTTTCTGTAATTACCTAATCAGTCTGCATTATTTTAGGAGATCCAGGACCAGAGGGCCCTCCTGGACTTACAGGACTCATAGGGCCTCCTGGTTCACCTGGTCCCAGGGGCTTGATGGGACCCATTGGACCTACACCAGACCTTTCCCACATCAAACGGGGCCCTCGAGGACCTGTGGTCAGTTAGTACATATCTGTTTTATGCAGTTATAAATCATCTGCCTTCTGACTGAGTTAAAACTCTGGTCACACATGTTCCTCCCAGATAAAATAGATTCCTTTACATTATATCTATAAGTTTCTTTGCTAGATTCCTCTTGAATAACAACACACAGGCATCTAAATCAGAGAGCATGTGTGTGTCCTGACTGTGACCTCTGAATAATTTGATATACCACTCTGTTACACCTCTGTCTTTGTCTTGGTTCTCCTGTGGTTCACAGTTCTGGCATCTGTCACCACACACAACGGCTAAATTATTGTGACAGCAGTAAAACTCAAATTTTTACTTTATTCTATGTTTCAAATTTGATGGGGTTATGGGTTTTACGTGTCAAAATGATATGATATATCACCAAATGATCTGATAATTTACCGATCCCTGCATCGTGAGTCAGACCCCAGGAGAGACACAAAGTACATCCCATCACGCACCCTCTTCAAAACCCTCATTTTTGCGAGGTGAAAAAAGATGACACATGGTAATGGCAATAACAACAGAGAGGACTGAATCCATTTACAGCTTTAGATGTTTTCTTTGGCTTGCTGTGTTTTTGTGCAGTGCTCAGTCTTGCCTGCGAGTGTGAACCCCTCCGTGTTGAAGTGCGGGATGTGGATCAAGAATGTGCAGGATGTGGCCGTCGAGGCACATTTCTAGTTTTTAAAGCTTTTGTATTTAGTCAATCTTGTTATTGATAAGTCAGACTATCAACACCTGCAATCAGTTACATCACAAGCTGCATGAAGTGTGTTTTTCTAAGTATAAAGTGATCTATTGCTTTGTGTGACATTTGGATGCGTGTCTTAATTCACGACTTGTTAATACATTGAATCAGTGCACATGCTGGTGAGGTCTGACTAAGAGGGTGTTGTCCTGTCTTCACACCAGAACCTGATCAGATCATAACACAGTTATGAGTTTTGACCACCAGGTCACACATGTGTTTGTCTGCATGTCAGGGTTTCAGTGATGATGAATGTGTGACTCAGAGGCTTTGTACTGATCTGAATATTGGCACTACTCCCCGTACAATGCTTTCACACTTCTTTAAAGATGATTATCCCACGAAGGAGATCAAAGCGCTCTCTACCATTGATCTGGAGACACTCAGATTTGGCCTTGGGGCAGGCACAAAGTTAATCTTAGTTAATCTCTCTTGGTGGAGCATGATGAAGACGACAAATTTATTTAGAAGGAGTTCGGGTGAATTGTTTTCCTCTGAAAATATGAAAATTCAACATTATTACATTTTTGTTTGGGTGTGAGGTTGGAAAACGTCATCAACAAGTCAGTTGTATATTGGCAAGCTGACCAATAGATGCTTATCTACATCTATGAGCTCCAGTTTGACTTCTCTGTCTTTGGGGTGCAAATGAAAAGTGACTAAACATATATGACCTAAGTTTGTTTATTCAACAGGGGTCTCCAGGAGCACCAGGAAAGGATGGACTTAAGGTGAGGTCAGGTGCTTTTTCTATGTTTTTTAAGACACCACTTTCCCATCAGAGACACCTACCCCAACAAGAGTGGAGCTGTCTGGCAAACTGCCCCTCAGGCAGCAGGAGGAGTCAGATCCACTCTTGGCATAATGCATCCTATCTTATGGGAAACAAACCAAAGTTGGTGCAGAAACAGTGATACAGCTAGATGGATTTGCCAAAACCATGTCAGTCAAAGGGTATTTCTCAATAGCTTAATTGTTTCCTAACATTTTCAGATCTGCACAGGGTGAAAAGCAGGAGACAGGTGCCAGGACACATCGTAAATCCTTATCTGGATACTGCACAGGCAGAGTTGGTCCCTGCTGATGATTTGCTTACCAAACCACAAGTTCCTACAAGTAAAAGTGGTGTGCCAAACAGCACTTTGCACTGTTTTATGTACAATATAAACACAGGCTGAACCAATAATCAGTGTTGTTTGGTTTGTGTGCAGCCAGATGAGATGATAAGATAAAAAGTCAGGGAGCACAAACCTGCAGAGGGAATAATCCAGCTGTACTGATGATATGGACTGAACACGGTCTTGTTAAAGCATTCACACATTATAAGAGATAATGTTCAGCAGCTTTTCTGTCATGTTGGTGGCAAACGAACACGGACGTCAGTGTATTAGCTTCTTGTCAGTAGCTACTACATTAAGCATGTCCTCCTAGACCACCACAGTGAAGAAACCTTTGGGCTATTTCTATTGTCTGGCATTTTACATGGATTTTCTGATAATTGTCTTTAGCCAGGCTGATGGGATGTGGTAACCATTTTTCAAAAGGCTAACTGCCATGTTTTTCCTGCTTTGTGTTTCTGGGAGGCCTGAGGCAAAGTCAAAAAACAAAGTTTCAGTATTTGGTTAAGTCTCAGATTAAGGAAGCACAATGCAGACTCCATCGAGGGTATAGCAAGATTTGTTTTTGCATTTTTCACATTTTTTTGCATTAAACCGGATTCGTTTGTAGCTTTTTTTTTTGCTTATGGGACACTTACGGACAGAAAATCAAAGAGCAGCTGAGGTCAGGCACGAAGGGCGGCAGCTATGTGGTTCGCAGATGGTCACTTTGGCCTCAGCAGAGTTTTGGGGAGTGTGTGAAGCAGTTGCAGCTGAGTTTGACGGTTCAGATGGAGACTGAACACTTAACCCAAGTGAATGGGTTGTTGAACTGTAAAGTAAAACTGAAATGACTGCAGTTGGTACTAAGATTGGCCACAAATGTGACCCTGTGATAAGTGCAGCAGGTTTCTTTACTTTCAATGGGAAATTGAAGCTTCCTGATCCTGCAGGACGTCAGAATCAATTAGACTGAGAGCTGAGGTATTTCAGGCATCTAATAGGCAACAAACCTTAAAACATCATCAAACCAAGAAGAGCCTGTGATTAGACACTTGTATCTTTTTGAGGTTAAAAACAATTAAAATTGTGAAAACACCACTTTTTAGGGCTTAAGAGATTATCCTGTTTTATTGGCTCCTGGATCTTATACCTGTAACAATGTTTTCTTAGCTTCTAAGTTGAACGTATGGAGCGACTTATGTGCATCTGCCGTGTTGATGCAGTATCTCGGTGCTCTTTCAGGACAGCTGGGATGTTTGTGTGGATAGATTGGAAAGTGATGGTAATCTGTCTTTGTGAGTAACAAATCTAAACCATCTGCCAAAACATTCACAGCCCCAGTGTGACCCTGAACCTGGCTAACACACCGCAGCAGTCGCATCAATGTGCTACTGTAAATCAACCGGCTGCCATGATACTTCACCATCAAGTTAGACGATGTAGTTTCTTACATTTGAGAAGATGTTAGCTCAAAAATACTCCTTCCAGCACCCCTCACCAGCACATTTTAGTTTATTTCCCGCATTTGTTTCAAACCCCACTTTTTCACAGGGAGTTGTATTCTGTTTCCTTTTCACACAGTGTCTCCCTGCAAAGCCGCAGTTTGTTTTCTCTTTGGTGTCTGCAATAAAAAAACACAACTTGCAAAATAGTAATTAGCAAACTTCAGAGGTGGCAGTTGAGCTGGTTTATCTGTTCCCACCTGATCTTTGTGTTTATGCTAAGCTGAATCTTCCACAACATGTTTCTTTAAAGCGATGCGCTCCCTTTTTAATCCACGAGACATTTGTGGTTGCTTTTATCCTGAACTCAGTTTTCTCTCCTCCTCCTCCTCCTCCTCCTCCTTGAAAAAGTTCCCTAAGCTGAATATTATGAATTCTTCTCATGCTTTTTTCCCCTGCTGTAATTCATCTTAACTAAATATTTGTTTTGTTTCCTCAGGGGGATAGAGGAGCTCCTGGGCCTGTCGGACCACCAGTAAGACTAAGGCTGTGTATACTGATGCCACACTATTGTAACTTGTTGCTGTTATCTAGGACCATGTGGTTAAACTAAAGCGTGGCTGAATAGCAGGTCACAGTGGACATTAAACAACAGAGTTAATGATACGATCAGACTCAAACTAAATAATACTTTGTATAGAGTAATCACTGTTTCCTTAGGTAAACACTCATGGTGCTAATGTTAACAAACCAGGAGACTGGTAGCCAGTGGCCAGTCCACTGAACACTTGGATGCAGTAAACTCCTCTGTGGTTACTGAGTAAATGCAGAAAAGGTGAATAATGTTATTTTTCAACTAGAAAGCACTAAGGGAGCACAACCCTCCACTGAAGCATAATCCAGCTGTGCTAATGCCATAAACTAAATGCTGCTGCCCTCTTGTGGTGAAATAGAAACACTAGGAACTGAAGGATTTAATCCAGTGATCTTGCACTAAACTTAATTAGTTGATCATTGAGTAATAGCTTATCTCTCAAAGAAATTTCAGCAATTTCAGTTTTTCATTATGTTGCTAAACCAGTGCAGGTGAAAATATAACCTAGTGGATGTAATTTAGTCCAGGAGATTCATCTTTGTTACCTTTCCATAAATAATCTGTGAGTTAAAAATCCAAATATCTGTTTAATCCTTGGTTTTGTTGTTCTCCTTGACCCCCAGGGCCCTCCAGGCTCCTTTGATTTCCTGCTGCTGCTGATGGCCGACATCCGCAACGACATCGCTGACCTCCAGAGCAAGGTGTACGGTCGGCCGCTGCACTCTCCAGAGGAGGATTTTCCCGTGGCCCCCGACAGCTGGAGAGACAACCAGGACAGTCTGGACGCAGGCTCGGGGGAGGTCTATAAGGAACCTCCACCCCGAACAGGAGGAGGAACCAAGAGGACAAGGAAGAGGAAACCAGCACGAGACAGAACAGACTGATCGTACTGAAGCACATCAAGAGTGAATTTAAATACTTTATGTCAGGTGTAAATATTGAAGTGGTTTGCTTTTTTATTTAACTGTTTTTAAAAAGAAACGTACTGTATGTCGCTTGATCACAGATGTTTATTTTTATATGATATACAAGATTTTGTGTGATTATTTTTTAACAAAGAAAAAAACGAGTAGACTGTGCCAATGCATGATATTAGAAATTGTGTAGTTCCAGAAACATATTGTTCCTTCACAGCACATTAAACAGGTCTCTCATAAAAACAGATTTTGTCATTACTTTATGAAACTAATACACATTATATGTATAAACTGTGAGCCACACAATCTCTAACCAGTGGATCATAATCATAGTTAAATACACAGGAGGTCTTGAGGCAGCATTAACGTTGAAGTGTGTAAACCTCGTGCTGTGACGCTCATGTATTTAATCCTCAACACATCAAGCTGTAGTGTTTCAGTTGCCATGGCAGCAATGTAATAATTAAAAGAAGATGAGAAAAGATACTTGCTTTGCTGCCTAGATTGTTTTTACTGTTGTAGTCTCACCTGCTGAGAGCAGCAGAGCTACAACAGAGATTATTTCAATATTAATCATGCTGATTACATTTTTAGTTAATGTCAGAAGCAGTAAAAATCTGCAGTGTTTATCACAGCTTTGCACACACTGACATCTTCACTTATCTTGTTCAGTTACATATAATTCAGGCTCAAACACAGTCAGTTTACTATTTTGTATGACAGTGAAATAGTTGAAACTGACAGTGTGTCACTTTTTGTTGATTGAAAAACAACTGAAGCAAGAGTTAATTATCAAAATCTAAATTTTTCAGCTAATTGTTTCATCTCTTGTAAGTTGAGGTGCAATAATACTTTAAGTACTTGCTGTCAAATGGGATTTTATCATTATCGTTGAGGAAAAGACGAGAAAAGTGACTGTAATGAAGAGTATTATTGTGAAATGCACAATAGGATACATTTCATGTGAATATCCTTTTTAGTGACAGCAAAATCTCGTGCATATGGGATTTAATTTTGACTCCTGCCTAATAAAACTCAGGCCATCTCCAACTGTCAGCTGATAATGACTTCCTGAATTTCTAATTCTGTGTTTCTCCACCAGAGGGAGACGTTCTCATAGTGAAAATCCAAAGCACTGATGTGTACAAAAGTTTGGGCAATTCTGTGTGAACGTGGAACAACATGCATAACCAGTCACACGGACAGGGGAACGTATTGGCTGCTGATTTAAGCCAAAACATATAGAGTGTGTTTTTTCAAGTCTGAAACTTGAGCACATTTATAAAATAGTTCATCCTGAGGTCAGTCATTAATTATAGGAGCTAAATTTTATATAATTACTGCAAAGACAAATGTGTTTTTAATCACTAATTGAGTAGAACAGGTCTGAATCACCTCTGTATCGCATAATAACAAACAGCTTTTTACATGTGATTTATCAGACACCACTATATAGATAGCATTACTCTATTTGTTGCCATCACCCACAGCAGTCTCTGCACACTTGTATCTAAAACTCTGGCCAGCTTCAAGTGAGACTGAGGTCTTGGATGCAGTGTTTCCCTCTCTGAAGTCATGAGCTCTGTTGTTTAACCATTTTCTGGCCGTTGTCTAAGACTCATAACTCATAATATATCTCACTCTGTGTTTTTTGGAAGAAGACAAGTTGCAGGTGTAATCTTGGGAGCTTTACCAAAACAAGGTGACGTCATGTTTATTTTTAGGAATAACAACTGTCCCTGCTGAGGAAATGTTCACGCTCATTCACCAGGACTGGTCCAAAGCTGTTGCTCTTCGTTCAAATACAACCACAGGAGAGTAAAATAATACATCACTGTTGAGTAAGTATAAGGTGGTGTAACTTTTTGTTTTACCAATTAAATTATTACTAGTTATTTGTACAGGCTTGTGTTCTAGATCAAAATAAAATGTGGCTTTTTAAAACAGGTCATACTAAAACCAAAATTCAAAATATTTTTACAACAAGAAATGATTCTGTGAGTTCATGACCAGATATGTGAACTGCACTAACAACACTAACAGTAGGCTTAATAAATGAAAAGCATACCTTGTAAAATATTAAATATACTTTGTTGATGTGGTTTTTGACACCAATATTTTTTTCAACCCATTCATTTTAAAGTATTAGCAGCCAACATGCTAACAGGGTGAATATATAGCATAACCTGTGTACTACAAACATGCTTGTGATAAAAGATTTTTGCAGATTTCCTGATGGTGCAGCTGCATCCAGTACCCCCCTAGATCCACTGGGTGGCAGTCATTTCTCAGTCATAGGCAGTTGTTATGCTGTGGTCCCAGCCCTTTAAATGCTGCAGCAGCACACAGTGCTCAGTGAACTCATTAAACTTTGCAGTGTAGTTCTCAGAGAAGAAGCACATGAGGACAATCAAAACACAATCATGAATAAGCTTTGTGGGAATGTTCACTCAGCATGGGTAATGTGTGTTTTCTTGTTTATTTTAGGATCAGATGTTTTTACGCAACAATAGTTCGTCAACATCTTTCCTGTCCAAGACTGACCTGAGTAATTATTTTAACCATCTTGTTCCTGGAAGCAAATAATAATCTTTATTGACTTTTATAGATTCATACATTGTTTGAGGGCCTACATTAGACTTAGGTAAGACTTAGGTTAGACTTAGATAATGATCAATCGAATCATCCTCATGTCACAATAATGGTCACATGTTCACAATAAACAAATACAGACTTGTTAGGATTTTTTTTTAGCCCATATCAAATCAAAACACCTTCATCAAACACTGCATCATTATTTACATGTTGTGCATCTGTTTCACAATGATCCCATTTTCAGGGAACACCACACGTCATAATTTGCCTTTGATTAAAGAGAGGCCGATATTAAAGTCCTGTGCACATCTTTTTAACAAGCTGTGGTCGTCTCGTCCAGAAACAGAAAAAAAAAAGAAACTTGGCAATATATTTCTCCAATACCCCTTCTGGAAGTAATTAATCACCATCGTACAAGGACAGGACTTAAAAGATTTCAAATATTTACTGAAGTGCCCCCTTGTTCCCAATTATATCTCCCTGCTCGTCCCCCCTCATTATTTAGAACTACCCAGAAAAAGATGCAACGCCGAATGGGAACGCACACACACACCCGGCCCTCCCTCCCAAGAAAATGTTTAATAGCAAATGAATGAGTGAGTTACTGTCCTGCAATAAAGGCCTTAATGAGGTAATTTTATTAGTAGCGGCTGCCCAGGACTGTTGGACACAGATGGAAGAAACAAACAGAGGGGCAGAATAGAGAAAATTAGTGTTACCCAATTCATTAATTAATGTATTAGTGTGGGCAGCAAATTAACTGCCCCAAAAAATCGCCTATTCAGTGAAGATTATGATGAAAAAAAACACATTGTTGCCCTTCAGCGTAATTACAAGACAGTGCAAATTCAATTCTAATGAGGCGAAAGGCACCCCCTTAACATACATCCCTTATTTCCCCCTCTAAAAGGACTGGCTCTTGTTGAGGCCTAAGTTTAAGGAAGTATTGAGAGTGAAGGAGACAATAATGAGAGATCGGCCTGGGCCTGAGTGCTTTATATGCTGCAAACAGGTAGAGAGGATTGAATGGCTCTCTTTCTGGGACTCCTGGGGGGCCTGTCTTCCCAGCACAACAACACTTGGCCCTGAGAAAAGGGTCCGCTGAGGAGCCTGGAGAGTGAATGGACCTGTGCCGCAGTGGGTCAGACTGAATGGCCACAAGTTCTTCAATGATTAAAAACGATGTTGCGCCGGCCCCGGGCTCCACATGTACACAAATACACACACACACCTATGAACACACAAAACACACATGGCCAGCCCTCACCCTTCCACCTCTCCCTCTCATTGAGTTATCTTTACTCAGGCTTTGTCTCCTCTAATTGGAGCTGATGAGTGACTAATTGGTAGCTTTTTTACAACACCCAGTACTTAAGCGATGGCAAGCTGAGGGAGGCAGCATGAGCGGAGTTAATGAGAGGCTTTGCACAAATAAAATGGGCCCATCTCACAGAATGGGAGAAAAGGAAAGTTGAGGATATCTTTTGTGTCCTCCACATCTTTCACTTATGTGCAGGTATCCAAAAAAGAAGAGGGGAGCGGTGGAGGGCGCACAGTGGTCGCTGAAACGTTGAGCACTTGTGCGCATAAAGGGATCTGTTCTGTATTGTTCGGAGCCCATCGTTTAGTGTGTCTGTTAATAATGAGAAAGGGCTGCTCCTCAAATGAATGTGGCAAAGTCCTTAGTGGACAATAAGTGCCCTCTCTTCCCTGGACCACACTGGACTGTGTTGAAGCAATCTGAAATAAAGGTTTAGTCCTTCTGCATTGTTCAGGGTGAGTATGTGACCTATGTGCACAGAATTGAGCCAACAAATAATACAGCACCACTCTGATGGGGAATAATCATTTATCATTGTGGATTATTGGTTAAAATGACTATCAATTAAATTCAAATCTGGTTTTAAGTACATTAAATAGATGTTCCCCTATAACATACTCAACATCACAGGTATATTGTAGGAACATCGGGTTCACCAGATGGTAATTTAAACCTAAAAAAATCATTCCCTGGTTCTCCAAGGGGAGTTGGAGATTTACATCATGGTGGTAAAGGCACAGTGGGTTCAACCACAGGACATTTCCCTAGCATGCTGTCATCTCAGCAGACCTCCAGTTCATGTGGTAATGGTTCACTTTGTGCTTTCCAGGTATGAATAAACACCATGAAGTAGCAGGCTTCATTTAACTAAGCCATGGCATCACACCAGGAGGTGACAAACCACTCTCCCTTTCCCCCTAATGCAACATGGGTAATACAAACATAGATGCCCAGATCCCCCCAGGAACCAACAGGCCCACGTACTACACAACAGGTGTTTGTTTTTATCTGCTGAGGCCGGTTTAGGATCTCGTCTTGCATACATGATGATCTACAATAAACAGATAATATTTGGACATGATCAGAAACCACTTCCACATCAAAAGGAGAGACTCCAGTAAATCCAGCACACCACAAACTTAGATCGACTTGCTGTCACTTTCAGGATTTCATTCACTATAGCACTGAGTAATTCTCTGCCCAAATATTTGTGCTGACTCATGTGATAGGCTATTCACAGTTTCAGTGACCCATTAACATCCTACAGTTTCCCATTGTCCACTTCTAAATGGATCTATTAGCATTGCTATTGTTATTCAAATCCTACATTTCCTAACAAAGAGTGTGGTTTAACTCTCTAATGAGGACTTCCTCAGACAAAGGACAGAGGCCTCTATTTTCTCTGCTCCCTAAATCCACTGAAAACCTTTTAGATTTAATGAGTGCTCAGAGTTAGTGTATAATTTATAGTTTCATGTATTCCACTCATCATTTCTAGTGTGTTTTCTGATGGGCTCACTTGCTCGGCAGGTTGATGGTTGATGCACCACCGGGATAATTTAACAGAGGTCATTACGAGTGATCATTTTCTATTATATTACTTTTTGGAGCTGCGTACCCTCAAACTCCTCTGACAGAGATGTGTCTGTGTGTGTTCACCGTGAGGAAATGAAACCACTGATGAAAAGTTGTAGCTGTGCAGATACAGAGAAGGAAAAATGTGTGGCTTTGTTCATGAGCTTTGTTTGTTTTTTTTTTTATTTGAGGACACATTATTTTAATTTTTGCTTTTGCCATTGTCACTAATATCGTTCATCTTTTGTGGATTGACTAGACTGAGGAGGAGCAAACAGTTAATATGTCATCTTCTGGCTACAACAACACAGGTGATGTAGATTTTCAGTGAAAACATGTGATAAAAAAATAGCAGAAATAGTTTTTTGCCCATGAAAAAGGAAATAAAAACATCTAAATAGAAAGGGATGGATAACAGTTAATGACTGGGTTGAAACTTTATTTCAAAAAAAGAAAAGTAACATTGGAAACTGGAAAATGCTGCTGCTTTGTTGTGATAATAAAGAACAACAATCCTACATCACTTATGTTGCCTGACTGTATATGTTGCATGTGAACGTTATCACATGTACAGCTCAGTCTTTGCCATTTGCTGATCATTTGCCAGAATAGTCAAAATCCCCAGATTAGTGTCACCACAATAGCTTGTTTTGTTCTGGGGCTCGTTCCTGAACCCGTAATCACAGGCCTTCACAGGGATGCTGCACCTCCACAAGCCAAAGGAGGAAGCTGGTGAAAGTAAGTGGAAAGCGAATAGCACATAATTGTGTCATCACCCATCTCCCACTGAGGCTTTCAGACTGCAGTGAAAGCTCTTACAGCCGGCACGACTTTGCCACCTAACCTTTTATTGACCCTTGGCAGGCTCACAAGAACAGCACAGGCCACACCGCAGCTGAAAAGGAGTGAAATCACTATGTGGACTTTGAAATACCTGACAGGTTTGCTGCTTGTTATATTCTGAGAGTTTCAATGCTTATTCTGCAAATTTATTTAAAAAAAAAAGTGTTTTTCATCTAGGTTTCCCATAAACTGGCTGCTGGTTTCTTGCTGCTAATATAAATATCATTTTATAATGAAAACTTCATTTTATCAACATAAACACATAATATTATTATGTCTAATATTTAACACTTAATATATTAAATAATTGTATTTGTGATGTGTGAGTGTGTGTGTGTGTGTGTGTGTGAATAAACAACTGCTTTCTGTTGGCCAAACCATGTAATGCTGACCGTTTTAAAATTACTGCAACATATATGAAGCCTTTGTGTATTAGAGTTTCTTATTATTACTTGAGATTCAACCTGAATTGAGTCTATTAATGAGCCCCTGGATATTGATCTAGCCAGATTTGCCTAGATTTTTGGTGTCTTGATTTGGGCCTGTTTGTTTGTTTGTTTGTTTGTTTGTTTGTTATGGACGGTGTGAGATGACCTGAATTTGGGAAAAATACAGACCTGGTCCAGTTATGGCACCCAAGCTTGAACCTGTGTACCTGAGTGAGATTTAAATTCATGAAACATAATCCAGTAGGTTATAAATTCATTAGTATTTCTATTTATTATGATCTAACAAAATTTGATAGCCTTATGCAAGCTGTTAATTTAACATTAGTAATGACATTAGGCTATTATATACATATAGGATTACTAATATAATTTGTATATACACCTCTTATAGTTAGCACTGGAAAAAGTTGTGAGTTTTTGTATGACAGTAATGCAGCTACTGGGCTGCAATAATGCAGTCTAACTCATTATGTGCAACTTACACATGCTGAACCCAAATGATGTCAGAGCATTTCAACCAATCAGAAAAATCCTTCCAATTTTCTTTTGTTGCCTTTAAACTGTGTGCACATACCACTGATGTTTATACTGTATGTAATGTTTGCATGTTTTTTATTCATTTTGGTATGATTTGAAAACTAACAACATACGTTTTACAGCATGGTATTGTATATATTGTACATATGTATTTATTCATTGATTGATTAATTGATTAATTGACTGTTTTTATAGCAACCAGTTTATAGGTGTAATTAATCAATTTTTTTTTGTCTATTTCCTGTTTTTATTTTATTCATGTTTGTACATATTTTATTTTACTTATATATTTTTTATTTTGTTATTTACTGTTTACTTGTATTTTTTTTATCATATTTATTTTTCATATATGATTAGTCTTTTTATATTTCATGTTATATGTAATAGTTATGGATTTGTTGCATTGTGATTGCGTAGTGGAGGCCACTGTTTCCAGAATCAGCTGTAGAGAAACAGAGAGGGAGGGGGCGAGGAAGAGGGAGGAAGAGGAAGAGGGAGGGAGGGGGGAAAGCAAAGACCCAAAAATGAACCAATGAGAAAACGCCCTGTTGGCCCTACAGGCATCCCGTCATGCTCGTGGCCTCAGCGCTACGTCAGCAGTGATACCGAAACATGGCGGTGTCCATAGCGCAGCGCCCGGCTGCCAGCGCTCGTGTGTTGATATTAACTTTTCTCACAGCGTTAATATTTCACCGCAGCGTCGCAGATATCGCCGCAGGTGCCTCGACGTCAGAAGAGCCTCCTCACCGCCGCTTCGAGTACAAATACAGCTTCAAAGGACCGCACCTGTCTCAGACGGACGGCAGTATCCCCTTCTGGATCCACACTGGAAGTAAGTTTGTATCCAGCTGTCAACATCACGCAGCCGCCGCTCCACGAAACGCTTTAACACGCTCGTGTCCTGAAGATGACACAAAGTAACGTTCGCTGTTTCCGCTGTTACCGCTCGGGGTGTTCAAAAGTGACAGCGGTTTTTTTCTTCTTCTTTGTTCATTCAAAAGTCGCCGGGAAGTGTTTAGGTTTTAGCACCCTAACTGTGGTCTCACATGAACCGGTGCACAGGCGGTGAAACGTCACGTTTAAGGCCCCGGACTGTGCAGACACATGTCTCTGCAGCACTGAACTTTCCTCTTGCAAAGAACACACAGGCCTTTGGATTCTTGCATCACACACTGAGGTGTCCAGTTGCTGACATGGACAGTCATGGGGAGCTGCACTGCATCTGTATTGATTAGACTGCAAGATTATTATATTCTCATTATCCCCCTTTTTTTAACGAAACAGAGAACATTGTGGAGATGATTGAATTACTTATTGACAGGGAGCAGGGGGTGAGATACCTGGACCACAACCTGAGATATTGTCACTGAAGTTGTTTGTTTTGTCTAATAAACTGTTCAGTTTACTATCTCATGAAAATAAAAGCAGAAAATCAGTTAAATAATCAACTTTACTTTAATCTTTGCAGCCCGTATGTTTAAAAAAAAGGCTAAAACTTCCTTTTCCTGTGTCTTCACCTTGCTTGTTTATCTACTTCAATCAACTGCACAAGATTATGCATGAAGCATTTCAGTCTGTGAGAGTGTTCGTGAGACCACTGTGTACAGTTGGCCTCTCCCATCAATCCCAGTAAGACCCATCAATGTGTAACAGACACTGGGTGAAAGAAGACAAGTATACTTATGAAATGAGGGGTAAATCGTGCATCTCCAGTGGGAGATACAATGGGTTGAAAGAAAGTGTTGAGCCATTTTTTCCTTGCTCTGAGGCGTGTTGTCATGTTTCTAAGTCTAAACACTCCCGACAAGACACACTAGTTATAAACACAGAAACTCTCCAAAACCTTGTGAATGTACACAGTCATTGTCTAATGAGATATCAAAATGCAGTGTCAGTTTAAATCAATTCAAGCCTTTGGGACTCATTTAAAGTTTAAATGACATTTCTACTCCAGTACTGAAGATCAATAAGAAAAGTTGCTTTGTTTTTGAGATTTTTTTTGTACACACTGTACAACAAATTGCTTAGAAAAATAGAGCCATGCCTCAACAAGCTCAAGTTTTTTGCATAATAACATATAGTGGGATTGCTTACTCAGCAGTCTCAACAAAAACCATTACACAATTCGTTATGTGATATTAACTAAGCTTAGTGTAACAATAAACTATCGTGCAGACAACATTGTACAGTTTCTAAAGCAGTAACAAGGCAGTAAAGAGATTAGACAGTGGGTACGCCCTGATAATACAGGCCTATAATAACAATACTACACGTTCACATACACAGGAAGGAGGAGTCACTATTTGGAGTACCTCTGCATGGATTATACCTTTTTATAAGATAAAAAAAAAACATAATCCCTTGCACTTTGTGATTTAAAAAAAAAACGCTGACACTTCCTCTCTCCTCTCCATCCCAGATGCTATACCAAGTGCAGACCAGGTGCGCATCACACCGTCCCTCAGGAGTCAGAGGGGCTCTGTGTGGACAAAAAACAAAGTCAACTTTGATCACTGGGAAGCCGAGGTGACCTTCAGAGTATCTGGAAGAGGCCGAATGGGAGCAGACGGTTTGGTAAGGAGAGGTGACCCTTGGTGTCGCTGTATTGTGCAATCGCTTTCCTTTTCGGGGGGAATATCATGTTGGAATTTTCCACCAGCCTGAGTCACCCACTTTAACCACAGTGTACCACGCCAAACCATGATGATAGGCATGTCCACTGCAGCCTCACATCAGGGGGAAGCTGCACTGAGCGGTGCTCTGTGGTTCTGCATGGCTGTAGGGTCGAATAAGGCCAACCTGTGCTGGTCTACTCCCTGGGGACCAGAGAGAAACCTCTGTGACGTCTCTCTGGTCTCAGAAACTCAAGTCACTGTGACTTGTGAAGAAGCTCTAGAAAATTCAACATGCACAGAGTTAGCTGAGCTGAGGGGGTACTTAACCTTTCTGTGCAGTGCAGTAGAAAAACACTCAGAACAACCCAGCACACTTATTCTGATTGTATCTGTTGATTTAGTTGACTTCTAACATATGTCCAGACATCCCAGAACCATTTGCTCTGAACAGCACCACACTTACAGTCAGACACAACACAGAACTGAAGTATTTTGCTACATTATTCATCTACACTAGATCTGGATATTAAACTTCAGATACTTTCTAAGTGATGTTATGTATTTCTGGCAAAAGCAGGATATGTAGGTGGGACAAAATGTTTGGAGCAATTTGATTGGACCATTAAAACACAACCAAACCCCACAGCTAGCTAGCTTGCTAATGTTTTATTTTTGTGGACTTACACATTATACTTTAAGCATAAAAAACATACTTGGCTATGTTTACACTTATGCTCTAATCAGTTTGTTCATAAGTAACTTTTCTT
The DNA here is from genome assembly GCA_900323345.1 of Pseudochromis fuscus. Taxonomy (NCBI): domain Eukaryota; kingdom Metazoa; phylum Chordata; class Actinopteri; family Pseudochromidae; genus Pseudochromis; species Pseudochromis fuscus. The sequence continues at coordinate 4,536 of OOFC01050387.1, read as the reverse complement.
ACTTGCGGCTGATGTTGTATGAATGCAGAGCATAAACAATATCTCACATATTATAGCTCTATTGCACATTTTCATGGAAAAATAATTGTTAATATTCCCCAAAATGGAGTAGTGGTATTGGTGTTATCATATTGACTGTGGTATTTAAAAAAATGTTACAGCTTCATAACCTCCATTTGAAAAAAATGTGCACATCCGGTTTCATGAGGTGTGTCTTCCCCTCGGGGTGAAACCTAAAAAAACAACTGTGGTGAACAAACATCTTTTAAACAGTCAAAACTAGTTTAATATTCACTGGGCTGGTCTGATGAGGCAGCTTCACCCAAATGATCATTTTCAACCTGGAATATTTATTGGAAACATCTGAAGTCAGGGATGTTCCTCCATGATGAGTGAAGCCAGGTAACCAATCAGTTTCACATGTGACAGATTTGTATATGGGGACATTTTGTGACGATGTGTTGATCACTGGGGATGCAGTGATAAATCAGTCAGGCCATTGGATCTGCCAAAAAACAGCTTATTGCAGATACGTCTAGATCATGTCCACTGAAATTTCACAACAGAAATTCTGATGAAATCTTGCAGCTGTAGGTCTGTGGTCACTGTGACATAGTTTGTCCACTGAAGAGCTCAGATAAGTTTTTCATCAGTAAAATGTCCCGCTCGACATGTCTACTGATCTTTTTAAAAGATAAAAAAAAAAACAGATCTAAAAGGAAATTGTTTATCTTCTCATGTTCAAAGTCTCACTAATGTTGAATAAGGTTTCAGCTTCAGGACTCTAATATGCTTCAGGCTAAACTGTTCTCCTGACAGGACACCTGAATCCTGGAGTGAAGCAGTGTTCAATGATACTCTGTAAAAACTGTAACTCAGTAACAAATTATTTCTGATTGAACCTTTTGCAACTCAACTAACATCATGACAATCACTTTAGGGCCAAATCAAGCTGTGACATATGGACACATTTCATGTTCAGTATGCTCTGTACTGAAAACCAAATACTTTATTTCCATGTTTTATGGATGGATGACTAGGTATTAGTAACTACTTTGATACGATACATGTTCCAATTTGCTGAAGTCATATTTTAAAGAAAAAAATTCATATTACTGCTCTGTGTCATATGGACGAAAAATGAACATAATTTTTTTTTCACTTACGTAAATGTGCAAAACATGCTGTTCTCATAAGACACTGACACTAAATGAAACCAAGTATTGAAGGTAACATGTTAAACTACACTTATGATCAATATTGGATCAAAATATTGAAATGATAGGTTTATATCGACCATGAATATGCACATAAATCTGTCATGTATTTACAAGTCTGAAGGAAATAAACTTCTGTAACAAAAACACCAGAAATAAATGCTTATAAAATTTTATTCAATATACAAGTAACAACTAAAGTAATATTTACAATTTACATGAAAATATACTTTACAAATAACTTCATTTACAGACATTCTTCAACAGTGTTTAATAGTTTAATAATCTGTAAAAAAATGCTGATAAAAAATCTAATGATCACTGCTACAGCTGCTACTGCTGTCTGGTAACGTTCTCTGGACGAAATGATGAAAGTCACGTTGACTTTAAAACTTCTTCTTGCTGCGTTTTGTTTTAAAGTTTAACTGTAAAAACAACAACACTTCTTTCTGTTGTCTACACTCTCACAACAACACTGACATCTCTGCTCAATAAAATAAACACACAGGTGATATTTCTTCTTCCTCTTCTTTGTCTGACAGGCTGTGTGGTTCACCAGTGCACAAGGCCTCGACGGTCCAGTGTACGGTGCTGCTGACCAGTGGAACGGAGTCGGAGTCTTCTTTGACTCTTTCGACAATGACGGGAAGGTCGGTGTCCACTTCAGGTTCAAAAGATGAATGAAAGGTTTTCACAGGGAGTGGAGTGTAAAGGATGCTGCTGTACATGCTCACTGCTAAATTTCACTCTAAAATAAAATGTGATTCTCTTTTTAAATGTGTAAATTGTAATTCATTATATAACTTTCCTACTTCCATAATCTTGATTACATTTTTTAGTTCTTTTTTTATTCATTTTCAAAACTTTATTCAGTCTTTGTTTTTTTGTTTTCGTGTGGTAGAAGTCACCAGAAAAATAAAAATCCTGTTTGGATGTCTCGCAGGAAAAATATGTTGAAAATAAAACATACATTTCTCCCACTATCAAGCAAAACAAGATTTTTACCTGTCAGTTTACGTCACATTGAAATAATATTTGTCTGTGCACAGGTATGGGATGGAGATCAAAGCAAAGCCAATTCTGCTCTTCAGATGACAACAGGATTAATGTGCGTTCTGTGTTTTTCTCATTGTCCTTCCAGAAAAATAACCCAGCGATAATTGTTGTGGGGAACAATGGCAACCTTGTTTATGACCATCAGAAGTAAGTAAACATTTTCTTTCGCTTTCCTCTGTTGTCGTCACCAACTCAAATTTTAACAACTTAAAGAAGATTAGGAAATATGATTATATTTGCTTGGAAAGTAAATAATCCCCCGTCTCTCCTAATCTCCCCTGGGCGAGTGAAAGCTTTAAATCACTTTTCCAGTGCCGTTCCAGTTTGTCTTAGAGGTCGTAGTGTTTACTGTACCAATAAATAAACATACATGGGCATTAATGTTGTTCACTTATATGATAAACTGTGTGTACATTAAGCAGTATTTTTGTCTTTTGTGTTGGTACAGTGACGGCACCACACAGGCCCTCGGTACATGTTTACGAGACTTCCGCAACAAACCCTATCCCGTCAGAGCCAAAATCACCTACTACAAGCACACACTGACGGTAGGAGACAACATTAACATCTGTACAGGTGCAGCCGGCAGTGCACTGATCTGACACCTCAGGTCTGATTTGCTTCCTCCTCAGGTATTGATCAACAACGGCTTCACTCCAGACAAAGAGGACTACGAGTTCTGCACAAAGGTGGACAACATGGTTATTCCTAACGAGGGCTTCTTTGGCATCTCAGCCGCCACTGGTGGTTTAGCAGGTATCCTATTCACTTAAAAAAGACATCAAAATCTTAAAAGACAGTAATTTTACCTGTAATAGTCTAAGTTTAACTTGACTCTCTGTCTTGAGGAAACAAATTTTCTACATTTATATCAAATAAAACAGCTACTGAGTTAAATGCGTCAGGTGTGGAGGCTTGTTAGAGCCCAATATGTAACAATGACCCAAATTGTTATAAAAAAAAAAAATTGGAATAAAACCCGAAATGTAACAACTGGTTAATAATGTAAGAAAAGTACTGAGCCTGAAATGTAATAAAAAAAATGCAATAAAACCCAAAATGTAGCAACTGGTCAATAATGTATCAAGATGCTGAGCCCAAAAAGTAAAAGTGTTTTATTACATTTTTTATTACACTTCAGGCTCAGCACTGTTGTTACATTATCAACCAGTTATTACATTTCAGGTTTTATTACTTTTTTAAAAAATGTTTATAACAATTTGGGTCATTGTTACATTTCAGGTTATTGTTACTCTAACAAGGCTGATTTGTGGATTTTCAAGAGAAACCCGACTTTCTACTATGTTTCACACTGAGGACTGTTTACATTAAAAATAAATTAAAAATATTTAGAAGAATATCATTGTAGGACAAGATTTTCAGCATTATTGTCTGGTAGTAGGTCTGCAGCTAAGGTCTGTTTGGATAGTTGATCAGTCATTGATTTTTGAAACGATTAGCCGATTAATCAAATTACCACACAATTATGGCGAAAAGTCTTATTTGGCTGTCGGCCTTTAAATTTAGCATGAGGTTGTTTAGATGATGAGCTAATTAATAATAAAGAAACATGAAAACCTCATTCAGATACATGTTTAATCGACTTTGCTGCTGCTATCAGCTGATACTGATACAAATAGTAAATCAACGTATTGTTTACTTAAACACTATTGCATGTGCACGTCTCCACAGAGAGGGGAGGGACTGGAGATGCCTCAGTCCATTGTAGAAACACATCTGGCAACAGTAGTCCACAGCACCATTAATAGTTAAATATTTATGAACATGATTAATATCACCCTGATGTTACAGCTGTTGTATTACTCTGTTTATTTTTTTTTCCAATAATCAAACTCTGTTTTGTTGTTCTCACCCTGGTCCAACATTATTATCTTGAGACAATAATCTATTATGACTCTATTATAAATCCTGCCATCTATAACTCACTGTGCCTTCTTGTTTTACGCTCAAGGTTTTGTTTCCTTATATGGGATAAAGCTAAGATATATTCATTGTTATTGCTGATTGTTATCCTTGTTGTTGCAGTGTAGTTATAAAAAGTGCCGCCATATTTAAAAATGTTTATTTCTGTTGTGTCTAATTCAAAATCTCTCTCCTCCATCAGATGACCATGATGTTTTGTCCTTCTTGTTATTCAGACTCACGGAGCCCGGCCAGCAACCGGTAACTACATTTTTTCCTCGAGTTCCTGAAAACTCTTTCCAACAATCCTGTGTGTGTCGTTTACTTCTGTGTAGTTGTG
>OOFC01050386.1:10712-32706 GCA_900323345.1 Pseudochromis fuscus | reverse complement strand
TTTTTTTTTAAACTATTAGTCAACATTGTATGGAAGCTGATAACCATGTCAGGATGCAAAACGAATTATCCAGATAGACCCCTATGTTTTTATGATTAAGAGTAAACAGTACCCAGTACACTTGGTAAAACATAACTTTTACTTCAGTAAGCTACTCCATTTCCACACGATTGTTTAAAAATGACTGTAGCATTTTTAGTGAGAAATAAGTCAATAAAAACAAGTTTTAAATTTAATACTGTAAGACTTCAAAGGACAACTCAAAGAATAAAAATTTCATTGTAGTCACACAATTCTATACTTACAGATGTTCACAACATAAAAACACGAGTGTGTAGTCAATAAGTGTTTAAGTTCCTTCAAGTTGAAAATGTGAGCTCAGATTAAATACTTTGATAAAAGTCTTCTTACATTAACTAAACTTGGGGGAAAAAAGTTTCGTGAATTTAAGTTACTATGCTGTTTTAGCTGTTTAATGGCATGGGCAGTTCATAAAGACACATCTGTTTTGCTTTTCCCTTTTCTTACTTTAAAGAGTTTGGTTTTCCATAGACAACCTTGTTAGAGCCCGATATGTAACAACGACCAAAATGTAACAACGTCCTGAATTGTCAGTCAGTCAGTCATTTTCTATGCCTGCTTTCTCCACACTTGGGTCGCAGGGGTCTGCTGGAGCCAAGAGGTGGGGTACACCCTGGACAGGTTGCCAGCCTATCGCAGGGCTAACACATACCAACCAACCATTCACACTCCCACTCACACCTACGGTCAATTTAGTTTTGATCAATTCACCTAACAAGTATGTCTTTGGACTGTGGGAGGAAACTGGAGTACCTGGAGAAAAGCCACGCATGCACAGGGAGAATATTCAAACTACACACAGAAAGGCCCTGCACCACCCCCGTCCTGATTCGTTAGAGCCGAGTAGCACTTTTCATTTAATCAAACAATAATAAAAGCTACCTAAAACTGTTGTTTGAAATATTATTTGTTAAATATTAACAGAATGTTTACATTTTTAATGCTACCTCCGTAAAATTTCAATAGCCTACCTACCGGCCCCTGGGTGGGATGCTTTTGTGCTCTTTCCGCCCCAGCAAACTGCATAATATATAGCATGACTGTACCTCCATGACCCAACAACCTTAAAAAAAAGAGAGAAGACATGTAGCGCTTTCGTCAACTCTCCCTTTCATGTTCCCACACCTGGCTACAGTGCCTCTCCGCCCAGCATCACCACATCAAATAAAGGCTCCCAGGCAAACTCACATCCACTTTATCCCTGAGGGGATGACTGAGTCAGCCAATGCGCACATCTGCTTTCGTGTTTTTACTACCATTCCCATCTGTCCCTGCCCCTCGTCGCTGATCTGTCAACGCCTGTCAGTCAAGACACAAGATGCCATGACATAGTTTTTACCGTAAAAGGGTGGAGACACATTTATTCTCCTCCTCATACCAAAGAGTTTACATGTGTGGCTAAAGGTTGCAGTGGGGTTACTGATGTGCTGATGGGAGGTCATGACCCATTAGATACAGCTGAATCACTGTTAAAAGGTGGGTGTATGCATGGGAGTTCATAACATATCAAACCTGTCATCCTTTCCTGTATGTTGACTTTAGCTATCATCAGTTAACTGACCGCATGGATGAGGAGGGTGTCTTTATTACCAACCTTTCCAAAGCCAAAAACACAAAAGCAGAAATGGAAGAGACAGATTAAACAAAGCCTTTTCTGCCCTAACATAAGCTGTGATGATTAGTACGCCTAACAACTTTGCTTATTACAAATAATTGTTTTGTATTTAGGATTCATAACAGTGTTTTCATTTCAAGAAACCAAGCTTTAAAATTCTAAATTAATAAACTTACCAAAGATTCCACGCAGAAAATGCAGAATACATAAAAAATATTTTACCTAAAACCTCTCCATTTACCAGTCGATCTATGTTCCAACCCTCACCTATGGTCATGAGCTTTGGGTAATGACTGAAAGAACAAGATCGCAGATACAAGCGGCCGAAATGAGTTTCCTCCACAGGGTGGCCGGGCTCAGCCTTAGAGATAGGGTGAGGAGCTCGGTCATCCGGGAGGGACTCAGAGTAGAGCCACTACTCCTCCATGTTGAGAGGAGCCAGCTGAGGTGGTTTGAGCATCTCTTTAGGAAGCCCCCTGGACGCCTCCCTTGGGAGGTGTTTCGGGCATGTCTAACCGGGAGGCGACCTGGGGGCTGACCCAGGACACGCTAGAGGGATTATATCTCTCGGCTGGCCTGGGAACACCTCGGGATCTCCCTGGAGGAGCTGGTGGAAGTGGCTGGGGAGAGGGCTGTCTGGGCCTCTTTGCTGAGGCTGCTGCCCCTGACCCGGACCCTCTGGATAAACGGGAGTAGAAGACGACGACGACGACGACGACGACGACGAAGTTAACTGAAATGAAACTTACATTAGCTTAATTAGCTAGCTAGCCACAGCTATAGACTCTGTAATGGATGTAGCCACAGTGGCATCACCCATTGGTTTGCGGTCAATTGTTATAAAGCCAAGAGTTATCTCAGGTTAATCCATCTTGAGTTTTGGGAGCCACAAGTATTTTGGTGAGAGGGAGGAGCTGGGTAGGTGCAAGGGGGGTGAATCTGACTGTAGCTTGTCTCCTGTGACGGCACCCACCTGTCAAACAATGTAGCCTTGGCTTTACTTGACTTCAAGCCTTAATACAATTTAAACAGGTGAGTTATGTGAGTATTTACCCGGGTCCAGTTGTCACAAACAGGGTGGCACGGTGGTGCGGTGGTTAGCACTTGCGCCTCACAGCAAGAAGGTTCAGGGTTTGAATCTCGGCTCGGGCCTTTCTGTGTGGAGTTTGCTTTTTTTTAAAAAGGTTTTTGGAGGAAAACTTTAAAGAACTACAGGTTTTTGCACTTCCATATTGGCCTCATTCTTTAGTTCTGGAGGTTGAAGCTTGGCAACACCTAATAAAAATCCATTAACAATTGTTTTGTGATGTAATTGTAAACATTCGTTTCCAAAAAATCAGCTTTTTTTAAGTTCTGTGTGAAAGTTTTAAAAGGTATTTCAGCATTTTGGTAGATCTGTCATTGTTATCATCGCAAACTGCATATGTACAATACATGAAAATCGATATGGTATTCCCAATTCAACTGTGTGCAACTGGTTTCCTTTAATAAATGTAATTGTGTGCATGTGTGAGAATGACATAGTTACTGTGATCTTTGTGTACATGTTTGTGTGTGTGTGTGTGTGTGTGTGTGTGTGTGTGTGTGTGATTCATCACCTCAGACTCATTACAGCAAAACACATCAGAGACTCTGTAGAAATCTGGATCCAAGTCAGGAATGGCCGGCGCTGGGTTGAATATTGTTTTTACTGTAACAAGACACCAAGCAGGGATCCATTTTACTAAGTGTTAAACATCATAATCTACGGGTCATGCAGGATAACATGCAACCATTATCAAAGCTTAGAAAATTGAATTGTTCTCAATAATACAGTCAGTTACAGCTGTCACACTGCTTTCCAAAGGATACAATTTTTGACAATGTCCCTCAGTGACACCTTTTACAATAGTGTGATGTTCTTTTACATTTCTGAGCCACACTGCCAAGATATAGCAATACCTTAATTAAACTTTCAATGGGAACAAAGACAAGCAGGCTACCACTGGGGACTGCTCTCTCAGGCAAAGCTAAAGTAGATAAGCTTCTATAAAAAGACACCTTTTAAACAATTATATTAGCATTCCCAGGAAAAAAGACCTCATATCCTGTAGCGTTTTGTGATGCACCATAGCCCCTGCAGTTCCAACGACTGTGAGTGTGGAAAAGATCCAAATGAGGCATACATATAACCATATATATGTGTGTCAGCGTGTGGGTGAGATGAGTTGTGACCCTTTCTGTGTGTTAAGGAGCACAAGAGAGCTCGAGAGAGCGGGAGTGTTTGTCAGAAGTAATCCTCTGTACGTGTTGCACATCACTGTCTGATGCATATTCATGAGCAGAGAGCATTAATGCATCTAATACCATGATTTCTGTGTATGTGTGAGGATAAGCCCAGCTTGACGAAGCGATTAATTCTGATATCTCTGTGTACAAAATAAAGCCTCATGCAAGTGTGTGTGTGTGTGTGTGCGTGTGTGTGAGGGAAATATATGTTCAGCGTTGGTGACATCAAAGTCTGTTGTGCAAAAGTGTGTGCCTAGTTGCTGCATGTGTGTGTGTTTGCGTGGGCACATAAGAGAGCAGCTGCGTGGGTTTGCGCAGGGCTTTGGCCACCTGGCGCTTTGAGGTGGATGCTGGGCTGCTCGCGAGTAAAAGTGGAAATAATGTCTCTGTCTCTTTTTCAACACACATACTGTACTGTATGTATACTCATGCGAGCCAAGGCCATGTCAGAAGACGAAGGGACACCAGGCTCTTTCTTCTTCATGTCTCTTTCTCAACTGAATTGCTCCTTAGTGTCCATCACTCTGGTTTGAAAAGAGAAGTCTTGGACAATTGGATGCCTCTGTTTTGCATTAAAGGAAGGATTTCCCCTGTTTTGTTCTTGATTTAAAACATGCAGTTTTTAATGTTCAGCTAATTATTTTATTAAAAACAACGAAGTGAGACACATTGCTGCACTGGTCACTAAGCAGTAGGGTTGCAACAAACAACTATTTTGATAATCAGCTAATCAGCAGCTATTCAAATGATTAGTCGACTAATCAGATTATGAATTGCATACTTATTGAAATGCTTTTTTTTCATTATTATTGTCAATAATGTCGACTAATCCTTGCACCTCTACTAAGCAGATGATATTTAGGTCAGCACAGGGGTTTCACCAACACATAGTAGCAAGAGCTGATGCCATGTCAATATAGATATATTTGGAGTTGTTGGAGAGCTTGCTGGGGTCTCTTTAACCTTTTCATATATTTAGAATGGATTATTTTTTCTGTTCTGCAATTCAGATGATTTCCTAGCATTTTATCTGACAGAAAACTTTTAAACATTTAGAAAGAATTTTGAGTGTATTGTTTGGCAAGGTGGGCACAAACTTTGCAACAGATCTATCACAGTGTACCTGACAATAACATCTAAGATCAGATGGATTTAAGCAAGGTAGACAATTGATTATTTTTGTAAGGGTTTAACATTTTCGTGACTCATGTGTAAGATGACAGCTGCTTTCTATTGCTGGAATAGGAAGTACAAGGAACTGAAGAAAGCTAGACAATTTTCACAGTCTACATTTATAAACTTTATAAAAGCATTTCAAGTTCATTCAATTGAATTCAACCCTCCAAAATAAAGGCTGTTTTATCTCCCCTTTCTCCTTGGTCTACCTATAAGTTCTTCAAGAAAATTTATTTTCTAGGACATTTTTTTGCTTATATTTCCCAATTCATATCTCTGTATAAAAACCTGTTTATTTACACTGTAATATAGTATATTCATATCCCTCTCACTCTCTTATACATCACACTTCCTCTCTTCCACTCAGCACAGCAATCAGCAGTTTATCCTCTTCTCCCTCATTGCAGTTTTTCAATGTTCCCCAGAAGCTTGCATGCATATCACTGCAATTAAACACAGCAATGCAAGACACATGTAAACCCCATGCTGGTTATGTAAGTTTAATTATTTTCCGGTAACTGGAGTGATTGTTGTAACAATTTGTAAAGAGCTTCAGTGGCATTAACAGACAGCCATCAGTCACAACATGAAGTGATGCATTAGCCATGTAAACAGGATGAACAGAAGAAACTACCACTGAATCATGAAAAAGCATTTTTCATGCTCTTGACTTACTCAGGCTATTGCCAATAGTCATATTAATATTTGTTACCCTGGACAAGAACAGCAATAAAGCTTGATTTTGTCTTCCTCTCAGCTACTTTTTGTGTTTGCAGTGTTTGCATCAAACATGTCACTTCAGTGCTGATGTCAAATGGATAGTCCAAGTGCTTATTAAGTAGACAGTAATGTAATACACAGTAACAGTAATGCAGTCATTTTAAAAACTAGAAGACTGCTGAGGATAGAATCTTATCAATATGCAGCAGCTTGAGTTAAATCCCTAATATACTGCTGCATGAAGGAAACTGATGCACTCCGCTGCTACTCCGGACATTACACAAACTGGTGTGTCTATCTCAGGCTGCTTTGTTTTGCTCTCCAGGTGTTAATGAAACCACACATACACAAACACACAGACACACAATCACAGCTGCTGGGACAGATGTGGTAATTCTGGAATGTGTGTATACTGAGTCACGTCTGGCAACAGAGTGACTGTGCTTGTGTGTCATGACTCTGGGCTTTTTTATGCTCACAGGTTCAAAGTCTGGTTGCACATGTGCTGGAAAAGAGCAGCCAGGACGGTTTAAGAAAGTACAAAAATACAGCAGTTTGTTGCTGTGGTCAAATGAGGAGGGAAAGGTAGAATAAAACAAGGGCAGAGTAAAAGTAGAGAAAGATAGAAATCACTCACACACATTTACATCCATGCACACACACGCACACACGCACACACACACACACACGTACACAAAAGAAATGAGTCATCAGTGAGTATGTGAAAGGGCTTTAAGAGGCTCTAATTGCATCTGGTGAGAAATATAATAGCAGCTTCTTGCTCAGACAAGGAAGAGGGGGAAGGAGATGAGCTGAAAACGGAAGAAGAAATAAAGAGTGAAACTACACATCTCCTACCATTTCCTCAGTTCAAAGAACTACTTTAAATCCATTACCTTCTAAATATTAAATGGGATGTGGCATGAAATCACACTTGTATGTGTTTTTTCCCCCGCAAATAACTACATACATGAAGAAGAAACTCTTTTTGACAGGTTATCTTGACAAGTGTTTGTCGAAGCTGCCATCCACAGTACGTGTGGTGCGATGGTGACATTTGCGTAATTTGAGCACCACTTCACCCCCGCGTCATTAAATCCCATCCGCCAAACCCATTAACACCCAGTCTCTCCAGAGAACTCCATTTACGCAATGCTCTGGTGCGGCAGCATCGAGGTGGCATCTTTGCCAAGCGTTTCGCTTGCCTTGCCTCTCTTCTGGCGCCACATGCCGAGACTGATCTCGTGGTACGGTCGACACGGTGAGAAGGGAAAGGGAAGGGGGGGTTCGGGGAAAGAGGGTGGCACTCGGCAAGGCCATCTGGGTATCCCATCTGCAACACGGTTATGGCTGCGACTCTTTGGTTCTGGCAGCCTGCAGCGAGTGATTATGGACGGCAGGTCCTGATGACAGGGGCGAGAGGCTCCCCAGACGTCTCGAATGACGTGGAGGGCTGCTAATAATAGGATGCTGTTAAAGATGATTAGCAGTAACCTGGTTATCTAAGAAAGGTGGAGGGAGAAGGAGACAGAGGGACGGCGGTGGTCTTGTACAGGCCTTTGTTGGAGCAGTATTACACCGATCATGTAATAGAAATGTGAAAATACTTGTAAAAATATGACTGTTTTCCACTTTTCACACTTAACTTGATAAAGTGATACAAATCAGTTGGAATCCTCTTTCTAAAGAGGAACATTTAATTGTTGAATACAAACAGTATGACTGATTTGCTGCTTAAATTGTATTTTTCTAACCTATAAAACGGCGTGCAACTTAAAAAAAAAACTGGTAAACTGAAGAATAAAAGAAAGTTTAAGAAAAACAGATTTAGGGCAAGATTTTGTAAATTCTGCTGTATGGCAGAGAATGAAAGGGTTACTGTCCTTACAATCCCAGTCCCTCTGATGTTGTGAAGACATGGTAGATGAGATTCACAGGGTATTTTAACAATCCAACAAGCACTTTGGATGAAGCACACTGATGGAGACTGAGGGTGTTGACCTGGTGATGCACAGTGTGTGGCACTTTTTGTTTTCACTTTGTGACAAAACATTTCATTCAGTGGTATCGTACAAAATAATAACTGTAAAGAAAGTAAGTAATATCAATAGCTAACTGTTGCCACCATATGCTACTGGTCATTACCATAAAATGCATATAAGGATAGATGACTTAACATCTTCCCAGTTGTGAAGATGTGGTATTGAGGCCTGGCCCTCTACACCTCTACAAGACAAGAGTACGACCAACTGCTAGACAGCTAGCAGTTGTGATTAATTTTATCTAGAAAATTTTAAATATCGAATGCTTATGACAGTCCAAGATAGTCAAGGCTGTGCTTACAGGGTTGTGTGCTCACAATATGTGATAATATGACAATATGGTATTAACTCATTCTTACTATCTGATTGAATTTTCCTTCTTTTTTTGTTATATTCAGTCAATGCATGACAGTAAGTTTGTATAAAACTTCTACCCAGGCAAGTTTGGTTCTCTGGCCAAAGGAGTAGGCTCAACGGGGTTGTGAACGAGGATTAAGACAGAAGCAGTGTATATAGTCATACACTGGCAAAAAATATGAGGGTTTGGAAGATACTGAGCACACAGATGGTCTGCAGAAAAGTGGATTATATTGCAGAAGAGGTTTGAGGAGTTTCTGTCGACATTCGGATACTTTTTTGGATACAGATTCTTCCCCTGTCACTACTAGGAAGCATTGTAACGCCATGTAGCCACAGTGACCACAATCTTTATTTTCACTTATTTCAACACATTTTTATATAAACCACATTTCCAACTAATACAGGATAAGTGTTTAAAAATATTTTTGTTTGTTGCTTTGATGCAAGGATGAAATCATAAGGTAAGCAAAAGAGTAAAAAAAACAAACAAAAACAAAAACAAATTTATCCTTGGGGATCAAGTACGTATTCTGATTCTGATTCTCCAAAGAAATAGGATATGCTAGGCTAAGCTAAACTAACAGATAAAGAAGAGGTCTAAATATTTCACAATTTTTTTTTTTTTTTATTTCATCCAAATATACATTTTAAATCTAAACTTTTAGCTCTTGCACAATGTATGTGAATGAATACCTTTGATTTCTATGGTCTAACACCTAAGTAATCACAGTTGCTGAAAAATAAACACAGTTAACCAAATGTAAATGTAACCACCTGTTCTGAATTATAATGCCTTTCAAAATTCCTTTCTGTTTTATTTGAATAAATAATGTACTTCCTGACTTCAGAAACCCCTATACAGGTGACGCGGACACAGATACTGTGCGCTGACACTGACTGACCTTTGTTGTCGCGAGCCATGCGCAGCGCCTGCAAGGATGTCTGTGGACTGATCTCCAGTTGGCACACCAGCACTTTTGCATGACTGATGGCCGTAAGAGCTTTCTGCAGCTCCTCTCTGCCCAGCAGCATATTGGCACCGGCCACAATCACGATGGCATTCTCACCTGCATGATGACACCCATAGTGAGGACAGCTACATTATGATAAAATGAAGGAAACTCTGGAGTCTATAAATGCAATGTGGTACATGATATTATGTGAGAAAGTTGTTTCTTAAACTTTGGCTGCCATGATGAAAAATATTTCAGCAACTCTTCTCGAACCAGCAAGGCACCATTGAGGCATTTGTTATGTTATGTCTATTTTTAAAGATTGAAATACCTGAATAACCCTTTAATTTACAGTCAAATGTTCTTTATAAACCTTCAAAATATCAATTTAAACCACATAAATGCTTGGGTTGATTGGCTAATGTGTATTCTAGTTACTTTTCTTCAGTTCAAGAAACAGTTCAACACATTTAACTGCCATTTTTACACCAATGCAAAATTCTCTCGATCTAACATATTAAATGGTGGAAAAAAGAATGCAAACCCAAGAAGATGCGCATATGTCATGGATGTTTTCACTGGAAAGGATCAGATTTTTCCACACTGGAACCTACATGGTTTGGTGCACTTGTGTATCTTGGTGTGTGTGTGAATATATCAAGAGATTACAGTTTCTTGAGCAGTGGTGAGTCAATGACGGCATTCAATACTTGGTTGTACCGTGTGTACTGGTGCGTGTAGTAGTGCACCAACAGTCCAAATGTACTCTTGGCTGAGCGTGCATGAAGCCATTTCTATAACTCAAAGAGCTTTTAGGATCTCCACAGGGTTCCACAGGTTACCAGTAAAAGCATTTACCTGCATCGTTGACAGTGATGGAGGCAACTCCTGTGGCTGCATCAGGGGTTTGCCCAACAAAGTCTGAGACAGAACGGTAAAATGAAAGGTATAAAACAAGAGTTGAAAGGCATCCATTATTTGTTTCCCAGCAAAATGAAACATTTTTTATCTTGGCAACATTCACCACACACACCTCTGGAAAACAAAATGTCAGCATAGTAACCTGAGCTAATTGCTTGGAGTGCATTTGGCTTACAACAGGCCGAAGGCATGTGTAATCTGATATGTGCACTGAGCACAACTTTTGAAAAGCAACTTCCTTTAAAACAAAAGCCAAATGGTTTAACAATCATTGGCCATAACAATAGAGTAAACTTGCCAGCGCAAGTTGCCTTGAGTAACTCCAAAGAACCGGCAAAATATAGACAAAAAAACTATTGTTCTGAAGGTGAACCTTTTGCATTGCACAATGGAAATGGCAACCAATTTGGCATGCAATGTAAAGAAGCATCTATCTTACCTGTGTGAACACCATTGTCCTTGAAATTCTGGATGTAATTGTCTCCAAAGAAGTCTTTACCAACCTAGAGAACATTGAAGGCAAAACGATTACAACAAAGAAAGTGTCAAGCAGGGTCAGACTTGGTTAGCGGCAACTTTTGAAAAGTGGTATACTCAAATCTCAGTTGGGCTGGATTTTCGTGTGCCCTGCCAGCATACTGGCATGGTGCCGCCGCCGAAAATGTGCAAAAACGAACACACAAAGTCAACAAACGCACACACGCGTAAACACACGACCAGCTGCGCCAAGCCTTGAAGACACAATAACCCCGCCTTCACGCCTCTTCATGCCCACCTCGCTTTCGTTTTCCTTCCCTCCTTCCCCTCTTTCCCTGATCCGCTCTGGGATGTCCACATCTGTAGCTACTTTGGGTTGTGGAAGGGGTCCCCACCTTGCCCCGAGGCGCCTACTTCGAACCCACGCTTTCCAAAAAACGTGCCAAAATGCGGGCACTTCTAGCTGCCTGTGATAGCGGGTTGGGATGGTATTGGCTGCTTGGCCCCATTCTCTTTGAAGAGCGGCCTTCTGTCTTGGATGTTTTTGACAAGCCCGGGTGTCTATTTTTGGGTTCTCCCCATGCCCGGAGAGCTCCTCCCGCACTGGGTTGTTATCGATCGGGCCTCTTTGTTCTGACAGAGGTGGGGCTTCGTTGCTTTAGTGCTCAGGTTGAAAGGCCACACTGAGCTTACTGATTGGAGACTTGGGGTTGTATGGTATGGGAATAGGCTTGTTTGAAGGCGTGCAAGCGTGGGTGGGCGTATGCATGCTGTATGGTATTGATCAAGAGAAAATGAGACATGGAGAGTTGATGTAGTGAAATGACTGAAGTGTGAACGAAGCTAAAAGGTTTTGGGGAGTTCTTAACTAGTTGGTGGGCTACGGTAGCTGATGGCTGATTATTTCTACTGAGTAAGACATGGCGTGCCAAAGGTTGGACAAGCAAAAGTATCTCTTTTTTAACGGACATAATAATTCGAGAATCCAAACTAACACACACTGTAATCCAAATGCAGACAGCTTAACAGCATTGTTTGGCTGCCAACTTGATTGCGGTGTCCTACCATGCAGACCATTGTGATTTTGACTCCAAGTCTGGCAGCCTGGATGCACTGGTTGGCCCCTTTTCCTCCGAAGCCAATGAAGAACTTATGACCATGGATAGTTTCCCCTGCTTTGGGTAGCCTTGGTGCCTGGCTGAAAGAAGAAGCTGGATTTTAAGAAGTAGAAATTTATAGAAAAGAACCACATGGAATTAAGTCAGTGGTTCTCAAACTTTTTCTGTTGCATCCTCTTTGGAAGAATGAAAAATGTTCAGGCTCCTCCCCTCTCAACAAAATTTCAACAAAATGGGTCACAAATGTAACCTTTACTGAAAAAGGTAAAATTTGCAACTATTCTTCTTTAAAACTCATAAAAATAACATAAAACGTGCAATCACATATTTTAGAACAGAAATAATAAAGTTTTCTGTGCAAAGAAAAAAATAGTTTTGACAAAAAGAGGAATCAGTCAATTTGTGCTAACTTAATAGTATCACAGTATTACTTACTACATTGACTCTTTTATCCACTCCACACCTTTTCAACACAAGAACAATAAAGTGCAACCTCAGTAAAGAACAAAAACAAGTGCACAGACACAGGTCTGTCGTCATCTCCAACCACATTAGCTGTGAAACTTAGAGCAAGATATGCCTCTTCTTGTCGTGGGTTTGCCATTTGGTCGTAGTCCTAATTTGCCTTTGTGTAGTTGTACCTGACGCATTGACTATTTTTCTTTTTGCCCCGTAATGTATTTCTCCATGTTACAGACAGAGGACCCTCCCTGGATCTGTCTCTGTTTCCGGAGCTGGTTTTGTTTATTGCAGGGGTGTCGAACCCACTTAGTTCAGGGACCACATGTAGCCCAGTGTGATCTGAAGTGGGCCAGACCAGTAAAGTAACAGCATAATAACCTATAATAAATACAACACCAAATTTTTCCAAGTACATTATGAAAAAGTTTACATTTAATGAACTTTTACAAAACATTTTATGAAAGTGAAATTACTTAAGAAAATTTATAGTTTTTATCATTTTATCATTTATAGGTGCATAACAACTTACAGATCACAGAATATCTGCAAATACACAAAACATTTAGCCACAGGTATCTGGAACTGAAACATATATTATTTCACTTTATTATTAAAACAACTTGTCAAGATCTAGAAATTACATCCACGTCCACATCTGTGTAGTAATCCTGACCTGAACCGAATCATCACACCATACAAACTAAAGTGGGAGCTATTATGGAAGAAGGTTAAGTTATCCCCCTGCCTTGTAAATGTATTAAATTTATACCTAAAAAATATATAAAAATTGTGGCAAGTTGCAGGTAATGTCTTCTATGTCATTTTTAGAGCTGTGGTCAACCACAGAAAATCTTGCTCAACTAAAATCACACCCACTCATCAACCAATCGATTGGTTGCCTTTAGCAGCTTGATAAATGATTTTTATGCTCATTATGTTTTACTGAAATAACAACTGACTCCAAGCCCACAGGTGTTCACATGGCCATATGAACATGATTTCTGAAAATCTAACTATATAAACACACACACCACCACAGTACAGTAACTATTTATAACTATATAACTGCAGATTTTTATTTTTGTCTCATTTTATAACGATAACAAAAAACAGGATCTATTTGTTCCAGCCTGAACACAACACTGCATATTGATCAGCTTATCACACTGATCAGCTGGGGTGCACATCCAGCTCGGTCTGGACCTTATATAGAAGTGATCTGGGTGGAGCAGGTGCCGCCTGCAGTCATGACGGCTGTTTTAACTTTGTGTCTATTAAACCATATGATTAATGTAAAAGAAATAAAGAAGTGAAATATTGCAGTGATCGCTGAGCTGGTGGCTTGGACTGGATTTTCGTGATGACTTCTGGGAATATTACATGTTGCAGTTAGATGTTGTGTTGATGTTTCTGTGTTGTGTGGCTGTTATAGTGATGTGGTTGAGGAGATGTTAGTGTTTAATGTGTTACAGTGAGTGGTACTGATGTAGTTAGTGCAATAGAAATCTTCCAGGCACTGTTAACATGCATGCATATCTGTTCATTTCAAAATAAAAGCACTACTTTAACTTGTGTGATGTATCAAAGTGATGTATGCGATTATTCAGTCAATGAGATTGTGGTCGGTCGAAAGCTCATCGACTGAAAGGTGTTAGACTTCGTAAATTCAACACTTTGTCAACTCACTCCGCAGGCCAGATTAGACCCTCTGGTGGGCCAGATTTGGCCGACGGGCCATGTGTTTGACACCCCTGGTGTAGAAGGATCATATCCACTAATGTTCTCCCCTTCTCAACTTTACAACCTCCTGCAGAGTGTACAGTAATACCGGCAGCTCATCGTAATGCTGACCGCTGCTTAAGAAGCATCCATCATACATAATAATATACAGAACAAGTCACAGCTCTTTCCCTTTCACTTACCGTTTGATTTATTTCCTCATTCACTCACCTTGTCATTGATGGGAATCAGCTCCTTTCCAACATTTTCCTTTGTTTTTTGGCTTTAAGAATTTCTGACATCTTGTTACACACCACAGATCAACCAATTACAGCATCTATATGAGGTTCAGAAGCTCTCTCTACTTCAATGGCGCCACAGAAACTGTTCTGTTGCTTCACAGTCTGATTTCCAAAGGAGATATCGAGCTACATATAAAGGTGTACAGCTTATTTACTTTGGAAAAAAAAGTATTTGTCAACTTTATTACTTTTTTTTTTTTTTTTCTTTTCATAAAATTTCATAGTGGGTGTCTTTGGGAACAGTTGAACAAGCAAAATTGTACACTACTGTCATATCAAATATATCAGTTTAGATTTAATAGACTAGACTAAACAAAATAAATAAATAAATACTAAGTGGAAATTTATTTATTTATTTTCTATTTATTGATTTATTTTGGTCTGTTCACTACATAATTGCAGATTTAATTATCAAAGTACAATACTCAGAAAACCCACACAGCACTTGTCTTTTGCTTTATGAAGATGAATACAAACTAAATTGCTGTGGACTGTGTGGGTGGAACACTTGTTTTCTCCTTTTCATTACTACATTTTATCGCCTTCAACATTCTCCTTATCTGTCTGCTTCAAGATAAAAACTCTTCTGAGTCTGTTTGGGAGCTCAAAGATGTGTGGTTTCTGTCATACTCCTCAAAATTATTGTAACATTTGGTCATTTTAAAAATAGAGTGTTTACATAAATGTTGTTACACTGTGACTGATTTAAGATCACTTATGGGGGTATTTCAACTTATAATTTTTTAAAAATGTGTGAAACAAGGAGGATGGTGTGCAACAAAGGTCACATATGTGTTATGTAACAATTTTATAATTTTCACAAGTGAAGTTATGGGTGTGAAAGTGGATTTAGAAGCTTTGTAAAGTCTGAGAAAATTAACTAAGTGGCATAACTTGAGCTTGAAGGTGATTTATTTATTTATTTAAACAAAAAGCATGCATTACAAATGGGATGTTTAGCAGAAAGATGCTTTTGCTTAGATTTTATTATCATTTTTTTGTAGACTGATGCATCTTTTTTATTTTGTGTTTTCAGCTATTTTCTAATTACTATTGCCTCATTTAGGCTGTCACTACTGTTATTATACACAGCCCAAGGAATAGTAGTCAAATAAAGCCAACCTCATTTATAACTCAACTACATTATCAAAACTAGAAAAGCACTCGGAGAGTGCAGACCTTCACCAAGCACAACATTTCCTTCCATATTGTGACTTCCACCAAAGATATTACTAGTATTAGTCTTGCGTTTATTTATATCAATATTAGTTCCACAGCGTCGTGGCTGTTTAAAGATGTCTGTTGCATGTTTCTAGCTTCATTTGTTTTTTTATGATGCAAGTTTCAAAGATGGATTTTTTCATATTCTGGATCATATTATCTGAAATTATTCCTTTATCCGATCAATCTTTTATATATTGTAGACCATGTTAGAAACTTATCCTGTATTTTTTTTCAAAGTGTCTTGACCATTTTTGGTGGAGTCATATGCTTAAATGTCGCATATGGCCCTATCTGCCAGTTTTAAAGAATCCTTCAAAAAATTCCTGGATCCAGACGGTGATCCGGATCACTTCCAAAATCTAATCATTTGTTCCTTATCCCCATCTGGACAATCCCTGAAAATTTCATCAACATCCGTCTGTAACTTTTAGAGTTATTTTGGAAACTAACAGACAAACAGACAAACCCCGGCAAAAACATAACCTCCTTGGCGAAGGTAAAAAGTCATTCTCCAAACATAAGTGTAGAGTCAGAGTCAAAATGCATGGATGATTTTATAGATAGTATTCTAAATAGATAGAAATAGATAGAGGTGGAAGGACAGACATGAAAGACACAAGAAATGTAGATTAAAGAACCAGGTAGCTAACATCATCAGCTTAATGAACAAAGGCCAAAAAAAAAAAAAAAAACAATAAAAAAACTGCCATCACCTCGCCACAGGCAGAGGAAACTGCACTTTCCAGTAAAACAGAGAAAAACTGAAAATCATTGCGATAGAAGTGACTGAACCATGACAGGATGACTGCGAAGAGGCAGCAGAGAGTAAGACCAGCAAACACTAACAGCTGGTCCAGGAGAGTGAAGACAGATGGTACCAAACATGGCTGTTCACAGTGAAGGTGAGATGTCGGGGCTTACCCACCAAAACATAGTGGCTGAAAGTATCCAGCTGAAAGTTCAGTTCACAAAGATTAAGATCAACTAGTTCATGTTCATAGTTCACAGTTTAGACTTTTTAGTTCACCATGAAGGAAGTGATGCAGTTCACTGTCCACAAAGTAAAGTAACAAGTGAAAGTGCAAAAGCAAATAAAGTAGAACAATGCTCATGTTTGCAAACTGCTGGGTTCACGCTCCCTGCATATTGATGAGATGATAGCAGCTCGGAAAGTAATAAGTAATGATCCATTCGACTTCATTTTCTTGTATATCATGTAAATAGCTGTTGTTCAGTCACAGATGTGCAAATTAGCCTGTGGTTAAGTGTTGTGTATAATCTAGTGACATCTAAGAAAGTTTCTAGTTTCATTTGAAAATAGTTGGCAACACTGTTCAATGCTGGAGTCGACATTTAGGTTAAAACACTTTAAGGAAGCTGCCAGCAATGCTGCAGACTCTTTGTACTGTCAGGAGTGAGTAAATAACAGATCATAAATATCAGATCATTTTTACTACATGTTTTTCAGGCTGGACAAATGATTAGCTGAGGCTTTGACAGGGTTATGTTGGCTCATTGTTTTTATTTACCACCCAGGTTTAGGCTGAGGGAAATCTATCTTCCTCACTCATTTATTCTGCTGGAATTCACTCTGTGAATAATCTTGACATTTACCTAAAGGTTAGCACAGTGAAGTCCTAACCAGGCTTCAAAGACTTTCTGCCCACTAGTGTCGATTTGCCTTGCAAAAAGGACCCGGGAGTCTGACAAAATCCACCTCGCAGTAAAGAGAGGCCTATTAGAAATACATTTTTATTCTCAGTCTATTCAGCTTCACCTCGCCTCTGAAACCACAGAATACAATCAGGGGGAGCATGTATTTCACTGTGCACTGCCACACAGTTAATGTCACATGTAGGGATCAAATTTAATATAATGATGAATAATGACTTAGTGGTTGAGCTAAGCATGTCCTGATATCAACGCGTGGATTGATGAATCCTCAAAAAGATGAACTGGCAATGAAGATCACATTTCTTTCTCAGCACCGTATTAAATCACCTATAACTTGCAGATGTTGCAGAAAATATTCTACTTACAATGATTTCTCTGATGTGTACTATTCTGTATATTTATCACTATTGCATGGTGTGTATAGTGTAAGTGTGTTGGGTGATTGCTTGCAACACACTGGCAGATCCGGTACCGACCATAAAAGCATCAAGAAAAAGCTGATGAAGCTCCATGTTTTTTTAGTCTCTATTTTTTTTTATATCTTGCTTTCAAGTGCTGAAGCTGAATGGACACAATTCAGCTTTAGCCCTGACCTCCACACATGTGAAGAAGGTGCTTGTAGTGGGACACCTGGGTGGTAGTTGTAGTGGTTGAAGGAGCAGAGACAACATTTATTTTTTCATATCCAAATATTAGAAAAACACAAGTGTGTGTTTCTAGTAGAGTTCTTTCATTTTGCCTGAATCTAAGGGTCTGATTTCAAGCTTGAAAACACACCCATGTCAGCAGGAACCAAAGTGAATGATGCATAATACAATTAATACTTCAAGAGCCTCAAAATCAAAAGAAATAAAAAGTTGAGCAGATGACTTTGATTGAATGACTAATACTGAAATTAAAAATAAAGTGGAATTAAAAATAGGTTCTGGGCCAAATGGTACAACAGATGGAACAACAGATTAGACTGAAACAGCAACATGGATGACAACCATAAAGTTTAAATAAAAGTGAACCAATCTATTTTAATAATTATGTTAGATGATCACTGATTATGCCTCAATGACTCTGGTTTAAAATGATTTTCAAACCATATTCAGAATCACACTGTTTAAAGACTCAGAGTGAATTCTACTGTAAAAGATTGATAAGTCTGACATGATGATTGATTTCATTTAACTTCAAAATAAAAGGGAAGTTTTGAAATATTTCAGTTATAACACATTTCTTTCACCTCTTTGAATCACTTGACAAAATGTGTATTGCGGTTTCCTTCATGATCTACTCGCAGGCTATATTTAATTTTTGCCCTAAGGTGCCTGCAGTAACTCCTGCCAAATTGTTATGAATGTGTTTTTTTTTAAAGAGCAGAAATAGCTGTTCACTCTCACAAAGTAGGTTTTGTTTTGTGGAGTAAAGTTTGAAAAGAGTGAGTATTGCTCCAAATCGTTTTTTATTTGGTGGCTTCAGGTGTGTGTGTGTGTGTGTGTGTGAGTGAAGCAAGAACCTCAAAATTTCACTTTCAATCACTAGAAAACCATTTGGTGACTGTTGTGCAGCCAAACAGCCTATTTATAGTTCCAATGCACTGGCCTCTAGTGGTGGGATCAAACAACTCCTTACTGCTCCAGTGTTTTTCACAGACTCACACAAGATGACTTGCAGTGTGTGTGTGTGTGTGTGTGTGTGTGTGTGTGTGTGTGTGTGCGCATAACAGGCATGAAAAACAGCTCACAGGTGGAGGCAGGCAAAGACTCTTAATGCAGTGAATAAAGTTTAAAAACTAGAGAAATATTTGGCAGTTGAGCATCACTAATATCTCTGTGGCTCTGTGCAAGCAAACAGCAGAGGAGGATTAAAGGTTTTTAGGTCAGAAGCTGATGTATTCTGTGAAAATACATAATAATGTAGAATCAGTGAGAAGTGAACCACCACAATGGTGCAATTTGGCTCTTTTGAGTGAGAGTTGGACACTGATCACTTTTCATTTTTATACAGCTCACACAGTGTCCAAATGTGGAGTTTTAGTTTTTTAAAACCAACGGACAACAATTCTTGATATCTGTTTTAGCACCAAGTCAGCCCAGGGCGCTTTAGATAGTAAGGTCAAGACTTTATAATTTCATAGAAAGAAACCCAAGAATTCCCACTTGAGCAGGAACAGTTAGATGAACTGGCTCGTTTTTGAAGAGGCCTCCACAAGATCGAGACTCAGGGTGGGTAGCTGTCTGTTATGACTGGTTGGGACTAGGAGTGCAAAGAGAGGGACACATCCAGCATTAAAAAAACAACAGACTGAGCTGGTTGGTGGGCCAGAGACACCAGCAGGGAGAGAGAGGACAGAGAGAAAAAAAGCACATGAAGCGATAAGAAATGGTGGCAAATGAATGTATAAAGAGTGAGGAGTAGAGGAAAGGTCCATCACTAGAGATCCCCCAGCAGTTTAGGTCCAGAGCTGCATAACTACGAGATGGTTGAGGGTCATCTGAGCCAGAGCTAACTAAGCCTCAGGAAAGGAAAGTTTTAAGCCTAATTACAAAAGTAGAGGGAACGTCGGCCTCCTGAACCCAAAATAGGAGCTGAGGAGGAACCCGACAGAGAAAGCCTCAGCTTTTCATCTCCCTTTTGCAGTATGAGAGCAAAGTGCTGAGTAGGGATAATATGGCACTGTGAGGTCTTTCAGTATGTCCACTACACGTGACACACTGTAGATCAGGGGTCCCCAACCTTTTCTGCACCATGGACCGGTTTAATGTAAGCATTGTTTTCGCGGACCGGCCTTTAAGATGTGACAGATAAGTACAGCAAAAATAAAATAACACAACTGACATAAAAATGAAACCTCTAACACTGAGTGTATCGCTGGTGATACAGAGTGACTAGCATAAACCAACTTACTGTAATTCCTCTTCTATTTGCGCTAGTGACGTGATTGCAGCTGATTCTGAAACCCGACAACTGGAGCATTTCGTATATATTACATACTGTAGCGACACATGCCACAGAGATGCTAATTCAACTCTTTTAATAAACTTTTCTCAGCACAGCAGAACGTACAGCGATCGCTTTTTCTCAGAAATCCACACATATCAACAACCTCAAACCGGAACCCGACCCCCAATCACCTTCACAATAAAACACACAGAACTAACAGAACACTCCCACACTGTCACATAACAACCTCCATCCGTTACAATACATCACAGCAGTAATGCAGGGGAATGGAGTCATACCGTGATCTTCAGCGTTCCGCACATATTACCTACATTACGGTAGTAGAAGCTCTGCTTGGCGGCTTTCAGAACCAGCTGGAATCACGTCGCTAGCACAAATGGACGAGGAATTACAGTGATTTGATTGAAACACGTCACTTTCTGTCAGCAGCTAAATGTTTGGGGTAAAAGTGTTGAGTCAGGCTTATTTTTTGGGTAATATATCTGAAACGTAAGTTAAAGTTAAGTCATTTTACAAAATAAAACGTCTTTCAGACCCTAATAGTCAATACATCGGAAATTATATAAATTATTTATTCTTTTTGTGCGGCCCAGTAACAAATGCCTCATGGACCAGTACAAGTCCGTTTCCCAGTGGTTGGGGACCACTGCTGTAGATAGTGGAGTAAATATTTCTACCTTGCTCTCATATTTGTTGACTTGCAGTCGATAGCATGAGTTGGAGAAATGCCTCTTCATGAACCCCCGAGGCAGCTGGAGTTCATGAATTTCAACGTGAAATGCAAAAATATCACCGCTCTAAAAAAATGACAATTGTTTTCTCAGGTTTCGTGTTGTCTGTAGCTCCTGACATCGCTCTCTCACACTGTATAGGGTTTGGATTGTAAAAACAACAACAACAATGGAAAAAACTTAAGTGAATTACACTGTCAAAAAGCATCACAGCATGCTTTATAACATACTTACTGGTCAGTCTGCTGTGCCTCCCTGTGTAAAACACGGCCTGTCAGCGGCTGACAGGGCCTCGCTCCACGCACCATAAATCCATTAGTTTACACACATTGCTGTAATTAGATGTGACACATAAATGTCTGTGGGGTCTGTTTGCTACCAGGATGCATCCTGCCAACAGGACATATTCGCACGGTTATGGCACCTTGAGATAGAGAGGATTTCATGCAAGTGTACGTTAAGGCTTGAGAGGAGAGCATGAATGAATAGCTATGAGGAATGTATGATTGACAGTGAGTGCTAAAGAAAGACGACCATCTGTATCACTCTGGCACAAACAAAGCTTTCTGGCTGGTGTGGTACTGAAGTTGACCTCGATTGGCTCCGGTGTGATTGGGGGTTTTAATTCAGCCCAACGCTGAGCAGCCCACCAGCAGTCAGACCATGAGCAGCAGAAACAAATGGCTGACCACATAATGAAACCTCATCTTCTTGCCACTTATACAGCGTCTGCTTTTACCCTCCTCTGTGGCAGAGAATATCTTCTCTGTAAAGACATGTGCAGAGCGAGATTGCGAAGGCTTCACATTTATCCAGAATCCAAGCATTTGTTGCATGTTTAGATTACTTTCATTGGTGAATTATACATTGACATGAATTGATTTACCACATTTTCAGTGAGCATGTAATCATCTCATTGCTTTTGTGTGTCAGGTGTAACTTGTAGAAGGTATTTCGAGATGACAGATACCACTCATACATGCATAATTGATCTTTTATAATAATGAAAAAAAAAAAAAAAAAAAAAGAGTACCGTATTTTCTGGACTATTGAGCACACCTGTCTATAAGCCGCTATTGAATTTATTCAAACAGTTTCATGTGGTCCACTCTGACCAGGTCTGATGCGACGACGCTAAATGTATCGGCGTAACGGAGCTTGCTAGCTTGTAAAAAGCCAACGAGCCGCCGATACATGAG
>OOFC01050386.1:0-10692 GCA_900323345.1 Pseudochromis fuscus | reverse complement strand
CTCTTCCGATCTGTGGTCCACTCTGACCAGGTCTGATGCGACGACGCTAAATGTATCGGCGGCACGGAGCTTGTTAGCTTGTAAAAAGCTAACGAGCTTCGTGCCGCGGATACATGAGCTACACCGGTGTTAAAGCCGCAGGGTTCAAAGCGTCGTAAAAAAGTAGCAGCTTATAGTCCAGAAAATACAGTATCTTTGGAGTGAAACACATCATCATGAGAAAACCTGCAGCCTACAACACACAAAACAGGGAGTTATTTCCATAGTCATTCAGATGAATGGCTGCTTAGCACAGGGAGGGAATGACAGCTGATGGAAAGACACAACATCATACTTACTGTGCACATTTGCCAGATGGACTGTTGCTTCCTCTGCGAGTCAACACTGTGTATTTATTTATTTTTCCTTGGAGTGGCTGAGCTACCTGGCAGAGGGGGGTCAGCCACTTCCTCCTCCTCATTAACATATTACCTGACTTCTAAAACCAAACGCAGATTTGTCTTGAAAGGTTGCTGAAGGAACCAAACTACCAGGTACATGATGATAACAGTCATTTGTACAACCAGAATGTCAGCAAAGAAAAAAATCATACTGCTCTGGATGAATAAAGAGCAAGATCGCTGGGTTTGAAAAGGAACAACCTGGAATTATGGAGGCAAAAAAACTAGGGAACATGTTGTAGGCATCAATTGTTTTTTCGCACTGCTCCCCCTTCCCGTTACCTGAAACCCATAAATTACCTGATAAGTGCAGAGACATTGTAAACGGCAGATTCTGGCAGAATGTCAGCATTAGCAGAGCCTTTATCTTTAAGTTCAATAAAGCATTGACAAGAGGTTTTCCATGAGTTATCTAGGGAGAGGCAGCAG
This sequence comes from Pseudochromis fuscus, assembly GCA_900323345.1. Lineage (NCBI taxonomy): Eukaryota > Metazoa > Chordata > Actinopteri > Pseudochromidae > Pseudochromis > Pseudochromis fuscus. Next base: position 9,823 of record OOFC01050386.1, on the reverse strand, counting down.
AGCACAACAGGGGACATCAAGGATGACAATGTTCATCCCAGGTTTTCATTAAGATCTCTGCGGAAAAGCTACGCTTTGCACGGAGTATAAGCTGCCTCCCTCTCGTCCTATCATGTACTGAAGCGTGCACCTCCCACTGCTTTTAGATTAACTTTGTATTCCCTCTTTCACTGTTGAAGCAAGGCTTTCATATCATCCCACCTGGCATGTCTTTAACTCCTTCAGCTGATAAATGCAATTCACAGCTTCCAGTCTTCCTAATTCAGCAATGCTGCACAAGAGCTACGCCACGTGAATAAATTAGATTTGGTTTCACAAAGTAGCAAAGAACAAGAGAAACGTGAGACCACAGGTTTGTGAAACAGACTTCGATCCGAGCTTATCTCAGGCTGGATCCCCTCACTCTGTTTCTGTATTTCTAAAAAGATTTAGGTTTCACAGAGATTTTCATTATGCTCGTCTCTTTGTTTTTTAAATGGCTGTTGTGACAGGTAGGCTTTCTAACAGACCTCTCCATGATACAAAGCTGCTGTTTCATCCACATGACTCATGCAATATACTGGTGCTCATCTAGGAGGAATGAAGCCCTTTATCTGAGACACGGAAATGGCTACGCCTGGATAACAAGGAGGAGAATGAATCATCACACAACATCAGGGCTGATGAGTTAGAGAGACAAAATGTGAAACACGAAATCAAAGACATTACTTCAAATAAGATGTCCCACGGTGTCATTCTCAGGACGCACCGTATGATCCTGAACAGCAAAAGTGTAAATACTGGAACTTTTTGTTATTTATTTTTTTACTCTTGGTCATTGGTCCTCGGGACTTACAGGGCCCCTCACTACCGAACTGTATGACACCACAGTGATGGAGGATATCCATCTACACTATGTGATTCTCTATTAAATGTCATTTTCAATTAAAAGCCACGCCACCGAACATTACGACTCTCACTCTTTTAATTTATACTCTCATCTTTCCGCCTTTTCACCACTTAAAGGCTGAGGATGATTAGTACCACTTAACTATTAGGCACAAACTATTAGGGGGTTTTACATTAAAACCTCCTGCTTTCTGCGATGACCGAGGAATGGTTCTTTATGCCCTGTCACTTGTTCAACTGGGTAGAGTCCTCTCTCACTGATAATTAGACCTCAGAGAGCCGTATAAAGACCTGCAGAAGGAAATGATTGAACAGATTGCCAGGACCCCTGAAAGCGTTTGTGTAACATTGAGAGGAGTGTGTGTGTGTGTGTGTGTGAGGGAAAGAAAAGCCGACAGACAGACTGGCAGACAGGAAAAGTGGGAAAAGAAGAAGCCATTATCCAATATGAATCTCCATTTTTTTCCTGCCAACCTTCTGTCCGTATTCCACTCCAATGAATATCCCACTGATAGAACAATTAGACAGAGAGACAAAACACTGGTTTCAAAGGCATTACTCATGCTTGGCTGTAACATACTTCCACTGTTTCACTGCATATTTCATACAGACAAAGTCTTTAATTATGCACTTAAACAGTTCTCATAAAGCATTTATGTCTTATTATAATACAGAGCTGAACTACTGTAACTACACACACTATCCTAAAGGAAAATGGTACTATTAATAGAAAAAGTAAGTTATGTGAGAAATTGCATTTAACCCCAGTGGTCTCGGGATGATTGCTCCAGTCAATGGGAGCCTCCCAGTGTTGCAGAGCTGTGCATTTAGGGCCATTTGCTCCTATTGACAGCTGCTAGAGGTTCTTGGAGGCACGCTGGACACCATGTGACGTGGGATGTGATGCGAGACTCCCATTGCATTTGTGGACAGATCTTATTTTCCTCAGAAAAGGGCATCAGACATGGCTGGACCAGTGACATATCCACACTCATTTTCCCTGCTGGATGTCCTTTCACTTGTGTTGGATGCTTGACAATATATATATAAGAGTGGCCGTATTTGTACACACACACAAACAGTTGCATAAGTTCCAATTATAAACTGTTTTATGATTTTGACAGAGACATTTTTCAGTAAAGAAGAATTATCTCACTCCATAACTGGGAAATGCATATATGGAAATGAAAGGAAGACCTACGCTGGGTGAAACCTGCGTGAGGCCAATAGATTGTGCACTGAAGTGCATGTAAACAGGCGGCTGCAAGAGCACAATAGGAAATGATGAAAAAGTAATTTTCATCTTCTGTCCTTTCTACCAGGAGTGCCACTGCAGCTCTGAGTGCCCCCTGGCACATTGATTCAAAGATGAAGGGGAGCCTCAGCAGCAGCGTGATCCTAAACGCGATGACACAGGACTCTGTGGCTGATTCTTTGGACAGGTGCATGCTGGGTGATTTATGTGCGCGTCCCCATGCAGGTCCCCAGGAGCAAATATTGACTGTTTATTTCTCCAAGCTCAAGGCAACAGGGAGGCAGCAATTTCTTTATTTTTGGACCTTAGATAAATTGAACCCCGCAAGATGCAAACGCACCTGACAGGGAGCAATTTTTTTTAACCTACCCATCCTCCCGCCTCAGAAAATGGAGAGGGAGGGAAAAAAAAGCAACTTAATAGCGAACATTATTGATTTGTCATTCCTCTTCTCAGACATCTATACACAACAGGGACATTTCAATTACATAGGGGCTTTCGGATTGCTTCTCCATTCAGCTGCCCACCAGGACCGGCCACCTGCTGCACACCAGTGATGGACACCCACAAATATTTCTGCATATTATAGCACTTATATAGATCCATGGTCTCCATCTATTGCTTTGTTCAGGAAACCATCAATCCAGCCCACAAAGGACAGAAATATAGATTCAGGAGAAAAGCATTTGACCATCTTGATTCAGAATTTTTCCTTTAAATTACTGCCAAATAATACAAGTACATTGTAGTTATGCTCTGATTCAAGGACATAGTGAAGGTTAAGATTAGAGCTCATTTTACCACATATGCCATGATATCAGAAAAATGTAAAAAGAAGCATAATTGAAAAACTAACCTTGATCTGCCCTTAGAGGATACAATAATATCATACACCAACAAATCTAACATGCTGAACACACCATGTTCAATCCGGAGGGTCCTGTTTCTCCCACTTTAATTTGCCCTTTACTGGGAAATGGACTGCATAGGTTTTTCTCAGCAAAGTCTGCTCCTGGGGGAAATTGTGTTTAGCGTTATTGGTGGGAGATACACAGGCTCAGTCAACCAGAACAAACAATTATTGTACAGAGGGCAGAGCCGGGGTGTCCGGATGAAGCAGCCCCACATGTTTATATTATACAATCCAAAAAGTAATAAAATGAGGATTATACATTATTGAATAATGGGGATGAGATAGAGCTGCTTCTTATTCAATAATATGTATTAATATTTCACCTCTTTCATTCTCGCCCTTGCATGTGCCACTTTTTTTTTTATCTCTCTCTGTATATGTTTGGATATTTAGACACTTTGTGAAAAAAAAAACCCACCTGTAACTAAAGACAAGCTAAACAACTGAAGGTAACAATGTGATTTCTCCTGTGCCTCTGAGGACACATGCTTCCCAACTGCTGCACCGGGGTGAAAAAGTCACACGCTAACTGTTGATGGCATTGAGAAAGAAAAGGAGGACAAATCCTGTTTATCCAGTTGTCTATTTTGATTTAGCAAATTGATACGTCTTGTTGTTTTGGGACAAATCTTCCCAGAGAGCAGGAACTAGAGGCTTTTCTCAGGCATGATGGAAGAAAATGTACAAAATTACACTTGTCAGTTTTTCATTAATCTATAATATTGATTTTTCTTTTTCTATGTTTTTTTTTGTGTGTGTATGTGTTAACACACCACTTGTTAACTGACAGAGAAGCACCACACTGGGTTATACTCCTGATTCATTAATGTGCACCAGTGTGCTGGATCTCTGCATTGACTCTGGTGCTCTTGTTGTTTTAAAATTAAACAGACCAACTCATTAGAAAGTTGGGAGTTATTGAGCAACTGTAACATGTCTTTTCTCAAGACCACAGTAAAGCACAAATCAGATGTCAGCCTTGAACTTGTGGTAGCAAAACATCAAAAAGAAATCTCTGAAAATAATTGTATTTCAGACTATTTTCTGTTCGCAGCAGATTTAAAGGTTTAGGTCTTTTTCCATAACAAACATTTCTTCTTGCAATCGATGTCTATAACTTTAAGTAACTTTAATTACATGTTATTTAAACATATGTTGGCACCAGCGTATCATATCATTTTATTAGAGTGAGTTACATCATCTACAAATGGCACAAAAAGCATATTTAAGTGTTTGTTTATGTATTTTTTTCAACAATACCCTGTTAATTATCCATATCTGCTGTATGAACATAAAGTATGATGGATACACATACAGGATAACCTAGCTGTAATCAAGTTTATTGATAAATCATTACATACCAAATGGTAAAATGGTAAATGGTGTACATTTATATAGTGCTTTCATGACCTTAGCTAGGTCCCAAAGCGCTTTACAAGGCAACTCATTCACCCATTCACACACACCAATGGCCACAGAGCTGACATGCAAGGTGCTAGCCACCATTGGGAGCAACTTAGGGTTCAGTGTCTTGCCCAAGGACACTTCGACATGTGGACAGGAGGAGCCGGGGATCGAACCCACAACCTTACGATTCAGAGGTGACCCACTCTACCACCTGAGCCACAGCCGCCCTGTAAATCTAAAATCTAGTGTGTTGTTTTGCATTTATTACTTTTATGTAAAGGTGACATAATTATTCACAGCTGAATTTTAAACACATAATACACGTCTTTAAATTCACGAAGCCTTGCTGAGCTTCAAATATAATTTTTGACCTTAGAAATAGTAAAAAAAGAAATAATAATAATATAGCTGAAGGTCGACCCACAAGATTACAATTGTAGCTTTTGGTCGTGTCTCATTGCCTTCATAAGTGGAAGGACGTTTTAGAAACTGCTGTGAGACTGGGGAATTTATGTGTAAATTAATACATAAATAATAGGTGAATGGTAAATGGAGTATATTCACATAATGCTTTTATCACCATAGCTGTCAGCGCTTTACAAGACATTTCATTCACACACACACTCACACACTAACAGAGCGACAGTGCAAGGCGCGAGCGACCATCGGGCGCAACTTAAAGTACAGTGTCTTGGGGATTGAACCAATGATCTTAGCTGTCCATTTAATCTAAGTAATTAATGTATTTACCATAAAGAATAATATCTTTAAATTCCATATTTAGATGATTTCATAGAGTGTGTTTAAAAGATTCCAGCTGTGTTACATTGTCTTTATTCATTATCTCTTTATACAACAGATGCTTGGTAGCATTAGTTATATGAGGACATGGCTTGTTGTGCTGTGGTTTTCTATCCAGCTCAAGTCTTAATACATGTATGGTGTGCATGTTACTTCAGTCTTGGCAATGCTACACTGACTTCTACTCCGTTTTTAAATCTATTTTGACATCTACAAAAAAAAAACTTGTATTTAACATTCGCTTCATACAACTTTTTCCAACCTCCCACTCTCAACCAGAACTGTAGCACACTTTACAAATATATTAAATATTCTGCAGTCTTCTATTTATCCAGCCTTTATCAAGCAATCTTATTAGTTACTTTATTTCATTGTGTTTAGTTTAAGAACATTTTGTGACTGTGCTCATAAGTACTTAAATACATTTTTCTTCACAAGTTAGTTCAGATCCTCTTTTAAGATTCATTTTCAAAAATAAAAAAATCCTTTTGTCTATTTACCAAGAAAGGTTGTATTTGAGGGAGGAGGATGCTGACTTGACAAAGACACACAGCCAGCCACTGTGGAGAGATCACTCACAACAACACACAGCAGTGACAGATACCGTCTGGTCTACAGAGAACACACTGCGCACAGACACTTCCTAGGGAGTGTTTACCTCCTTTTTGTCCTCGTCTTTCTTCGCATCTCATCCTATCAACTTGTCTGGCTGCTGAGGAGGTTGCATGAAAAACCTGCATTTATACTGATAATATATCTGCATTCAGTGTTAGAGGTGAGTTTTTTAAAAAAAAGCACAGAGAGACACAGAGGGAGTGTTGTGCAGGTTACCTCTTCATCTGTTGTTGGACGTGTGATGAATCCACTTGTTGAACAGCCACCACTACGTTTACAGTGTTGTACTCAGTCCCACAGCAGAACTGTAAAGGCCCTTTCAAAGAAAGTGTCATAAGTGAAAAGTATGATTTAATAATGACAATTTATAACCACCATCATTAATCACTCTCCTTGACATTAATGTCTAATCTTCACTTTTTTTTTTTACAATTTTTTTTTTCTAAATCTTACAAATTCTCGTTTAATTATTAGAAGCATAATTGTTGGCTCAGTTAAAGAGGACCTACCATATTCTGCTAATTTTCCAGCTTTATATTTGTAGTTGTAGCTTCCTCTGGTGAAGTTTTGTATAGATTGCAGTTCAAAAAAGTTCATATTTAGCTCATAATGGTCATTTATGCAGTCCCTCATTTCATCTCCTGTCTGAAACGACTGTTTTTACAGCCTGTACAGTATCTCTGTGCATCGGTGGTTATTTACATGCTGCAATACGTGAAACAAATAAATACAATAATATCCAGGAGTGGAGATTTGGAGGGATATGTTCAGTCTCTGAACAGCTGGAAAAAGCTAACATCATATTTTCTGAACAGATTACTGAAGCAGAGTTTTCTTCAGGCTGCAGTGTGAACACGTTTCTCACAGAGATCACTGGGACATCTCTTTACCTCCTGGTTTGAAACAACCATGTATACTATGAACATCCAACATTGTAAAACTGGAAAAGCATAATAGGTTGTCTTAGATGTTCCCTGTTGAAGCCAATAATGTAATAGCAGCCGATAATGTAATAAATTTGCCCTTTGGGAAATGTAATAGGCCAATAACATAATAACTGGCCAATAATGTAATAAAGTCCTGAACCGATAACGTAAGAACTTTTGGCTGATAATGTAATAATTTATTACGTTTTTGGCTGCTTATGGGAGGTAGCTGATGCCACATCCAATAGGATGTATGTATGTATGTATATATGTATGTATACATGTATGTATGTATGTATGTATGTAGGGGTTAGGAGGGTGGTTCGGTTTTTTATTTTAGTTTATTTTATTTTTATTTATAGCCTCTTAACGTATTTTACTATTTATGTCGTGTATTTCATGTGCTAAAGTGCAGCTTTTGCCTTGCCTTGTTTTTCCAACACAAATTTCTCCCACGGGAGACAATAAAGATAAAACTAACTAACTAACTAACCAACTTATTACGTTATTGGCCTGGTAAAAGAAAAAAAACTTTGCAAATGTGATAACTGAGCCAATAACGTAATAAATTATTATGTTACTAGCCAAAAGTTATTACGTTATTGGTATTGGTTAAGGACTTTTACTACGTTAATGGCCAGTTATTACATTATTGACCTATTACATTTCACAAAGGGCAAATTTATTATGTTATCGGCAGTTATTACATTATCAGCTGTTATTACATTATTGGCTGCAACATTCCCAAAACTATTTGAACTAATAAGAAGGGGGAACCCTTAGAACAGGTAAGGTTCTGCATTCATGGTCAAACCTGTTTGTGTGAAGCAGCACATTGTCTCCCAGCGGCTGCCTGTGAGTCAAGGAGAACAAAACTAGATAAGCCTAATGACTCCCACACTTCAAAGTAGACTCATTTAAATATTAAATTATACAACATCATTAATTAAAAATATGAGGAATTGCATAGGCAGAGTTTTCAGCGGCAGATATTAAAGATGACAGAAAATGCATGACCACAGACAGAGAGGCACTAACACGTAAAGAGAGAGGGGGGGATGAGAGAGAGAGAAAGGGGTAGGAAAAACATAAACACGATAAACACTAATTAGCTGCTCTAATTGAAGTGCACTCTTAAAGTAATTACCAGGCAGAGGAAGCAGTATTTACATTCATAAATAATCCTGACAGCACGGGGAGCCATTGGAGGAAGAGGGACCTGCTTCTTTCCTTTGGGTCTGGGGAAGGTGGGCTTCCCGCTCCATAAATCTGTCAATCACCAACATTATCACTTAGAGTTTACTGCTAATGGCTTTGGACAACACTTTACTTGTAAGCATCAAATCAGTGACTGGAGGCCCTGAAAAAAAAATGCTGCAAGTATGAAAATATCTGCAGTAAACAAGCAGTAATTGTAACAAGTCCTCCACCTTAAATGACTATGTTGTTTGTCCCTCTTAATATGACTAATAGGAGACTAATAGGAGACACTTCTGAATGAGTGCCTCTACTGGCAGCAGTAAGTATTACACAGATATAACTCCACATTCTCAGGTTCAAGAAACCGTCCAGGGTTTAGTTTGAAATAGAGGTCTTTCATTGTGATGGTTATAATAATATGAACATAGGGCTGGACAAGGTTAGAAGAAAAACATACAAGAAGACAACAGCCTGAAAAAAAACCAAACATGAATGTAATGAAAAAAAACAACCTCTTAAGACCCAGTGAGTATTATAAATGTTGCCTTAAAAACATCCTGTATAAAAAAAAACAGTGCTCCAATAAACAATGACACAGTCACATGTTCGTATGGTTTTTGTTGTTTCCTTGTGTGTTCAAGTTGCTGTAGTAACTACAGACCAAAGGTGGAGGTGATGTGATGTCGTCACAGCGACAAGGAGCGACGGGGTTAAGGTTCCTGGAAACTGATGGTGAATAATTTTCTCATCTCTGACCGCTCTATAACTTTGGAGGACTTATTGCATCAAATATACATCATATTGTAACTGGGATCTTTTTCTTGTAGTCACAGGCCCGAGATGCACAGACTCCTGTAACTGAAAGAAGCCATAAGCTGCTCTCCACTGTGGCTTTATGCCACCGTCTGATTTCTTTTAGATAAAACAAAGCTGTGTGGCCATGGTTCAGTGGCCCAGCAAGCAGAGGAAATGTGTTCAACACATGTTCCCATCTTTTTTTAATGAGCCCATTCATTTAACAATGATACAACAACAGCCCCCAAGAGGGAAAAGTTTCTCTTTTTTACTGCTGTCTACTTCAGATTTATTGTCTTTAATAGGTTTATATGAAAGCGTTGCATAATCCAACAAATGCTAAGCAAAAACAAATGTAAGACATACAGCGATGAAAGAGTAAAAGACTCCTGTCTCTGTTTGGCACATGTGACTGCACACAGACAGCACCTCCCACCATAAACAGACAGCTAAACACACACACACACACACACACCTAAACTCCCCTGTAAACACCATTTCACATATGCAATGTCCGGTTTTGATGGAAATTATTACTGTTAAATAAGGGGAGACCAAAAACCCAGAGATGACACATCAATCAAATGACAGCACGGAGCGTTTTCCTCACATATCTTCCTGTCAGTTAGTCAGCCCACCAAGACCCTGTGGATCTCAGAGTGCTCCATCTGTAAAGGGAATATTATTTCATGTGCCATATGTAGCGGAGAGATGGATATTTTGGCTTTGGCATTGTAATAGTGGCAGGAAATATCCACCAACTGCCACACAGTATCAAGAAATATTGCAGTGTTTTGGTAGTGACCTTTTCAGTATCGCTTGTGATTTGTCGGAAGTGGAATCAAATTAGAAAGTTTGTTTTTTGTAGAGGGGAAACAACTTTGAGTGCATCTCATCTCATCTCATCGTCTATACCTGCTTAGTCCACACTTGGGTCGCAGGGGTCTGCTGGAGCCTATCCCAGCTGTCATAGGGCAGGAGGCGGGGTACACCCTGGACAGGTTGCCAGCAGGGCTAACACAT
>OOFC01050385.1:0-15797 GCA_900323345.1 Pseudochromis fuscus | reverse complement strand
AAAGCGGTTGAATGTTAATTAATCATGTTGTAACTAGAATATCCGCTGAAATAAACATTTTTTTCATGGACTGATAGTAACAGGGTAACAGTAGTTTGTTAACAGCAGCTAGCTTGTTAGCGGCCGGTTGTTGTGAACCGGCTCCCTATGCAGTGACGTACTGACCTTTTACGGTGACGCGGCCCCAACTTGGCTCCTTGCCAGTGGAAAAACAAATGGTTCATAGGAGAAACTGGATCTGAACCAACTAACCACCAGGACTAGAACCAGCTGGAACTAGCACCCGTTCTTGTTCGGTGGAAAAGGGGTAATGTAAAAAAAAAAAAAAAGATTCATTTTAGTAGAAAGAGGCCAACGTGGAAAATGCAACACGTCTGGGAAATTAATATGTTAAATATACATTTGGCTTCCTGTATTTTTGTTTTTGGAATCGAAATAAAGAATCATTAGGAACCAGAATCGATAAGCAGACCCGAAATGAGAATCGGATTCCTAAAAATCCTAACGATACCCATCCCTATTCATGACAGTCCACAAACCACCGGGTGACGTCGCACTTCCTTCAAACATCAATCATCTCCAACTTTTTGGAAAACATTTTTCACCTCTCAGAAGTCGCCTGAAAGAGCAATTTACGGTGCACTTATTTCTTTTTACATGGCCCCTGACAAAGCTCTAATTTTTACTACTCCAGCCAGCTCATTTAAATAGTGTCTTTTATTTGAACATAAAAAGCCAGAGAAGGAGGTGGAAGGGAAAGGTTAATGGGACTGACACAAAGGGCACACAGCAGAAGAAGTCTCGCCTTAAGTGTCACATCCTGCCTGCATCAGAGCCCATACAAGGAGCCAATTAGGCCCGGTCAGTAATTAAGCCAACTGCAGTGGCCCGGTTCTGGCCTTGGCTTTCTGGGGGATTAAAGCCCTCTCCAAGACAACTGCTGGTAATGACCTCCATCCTTCTATCAGTGATATGCTCGGGCATTGACGTTTGACTGCTGCCACATCAGATAGAAAGGTCACAGTGGATGTAACGAATGGAAGCAGGAGGAAGCGGAGACAAGGAAGTAATTGCAGGAGGGTTTGGTCAATGGGAGAAAGACTGCACGGCCATTGTTTACTCTGCACCAATCTTCATTCAAGGTGCTGCAGCGCAGAGGACCACCATCCCGCTCCAGCTATTTTAAGCTTGTGTTTCCAGAAAGAAGGGAAACATGTTGGTGACATTTCCTGCGAGCTTCAGTTTAAAGGTTACATTCAGGTTTGATTTTGAAATATATGCAAGATCTCTGCTTACTAGACTGTTTGTTTGTGTCGTCCTCTGTATTCTATATTACCAATGAATTAAAAGATGAAAGGTTACTGACTGGCATCCATCACTCTACAGAGTATTTCAGCTTTTTGTGACACAGATCTTGTTGTTTAGTTCATCAAGGTGATTTTCCAGCAGAGTTGAGCAGCAGAAAGCTGTGAGGACCTCCTGCTGATCAGCCGACAGAGCAGGTTAGCGGCTCGCTGGTGAACACGCTGCAGCATTAAGGGGCTAAAGAGCCAGATTATTTCCCTCAGGAGCTGAAGAAACCAAAAGCACAGCTGAGAGGGGAGTGAAAAGTGAACTCACATACATCATGTGGACACAACACAACCACTGAAGTAATGCTGCTCTGTGCCTGCTGGATGCTGTGCACAGAAGCAACTGTTGCTGCTGCTCGTAAGGCTGTGTTGTGGTTAACAGATCTGTGCAATCACCTCAGTAACAAAAAGTTTTAATGCAGGTTTGATATTATGGAAAATGTAAATACCGTATTTTCCGGACTATTGAACACACCTGTGTATAAGCCGCTATTGAATTTATTCAAACAGTTTCATGTGGTCCACTCTGACCGGGTCTGATGTGACGAGGCTAAATGTATCGGCGGCACGGAGCTTGCTAGCTTGTAAAAAGCTAACGAGCATCGTGCCGCCAATGCATGAGCCACACCGGTGTTTAAGTCACAGGGTTCAAAGCGTCGGAAAAAAGTAGCGGCTTATAGTCCAGAAAATACGGTAAATGGTTTTATCTAGTTAGTATAAAAATGTCTCCAGTCCTTTTATCCTGCTGTTGCTTCTCATTTTTCATTTATTCATTATTTCATCTGACTGTAAACTTGTTTTATTTGTTGATTTACTTTTAGGATCCTTGTTTGTTGACACTCTTGCACTTTATTGTGAACTTTATTGTGAAGGTGCTATGATCCTGATTGTGCAGACCTGAAAATGGTGCAACACCCTGAGAAACGTGCAATATTGTGCATGACTGCAACTGTGACTGATCTTATTCTTTGCTATTATTACTATTTTGTGTATTATTTTGTGTAAATGTGTGTGTATGCTCAACCCCTGTCAGTCTGTTTACATTGTTACATGTGTTATGGCAGCTCATGTAGCACTATTGTGTTAAACTAATTACCTGCAAGGGACAATAAAGTTGATCCTGATCCTGTATAAAATAATAAATGAATAATAAATATATAAAACCAGAGAGATCAGATGAGCAAATAAAAGTTTCCTCACTACATCTAACTCTAGATCACTTTATGGTACTTTCAGTCAGTCTCAACAATAAGTAATAAGTTAAATATTTTTAGAAAGGTTTATATTTGAAGTTATCTCAGCTTTTTAAGAATAATGATAATAATATTACCTTCTCATGTGTCTCATATTTTCTCATGTACATTGTATATTTGCTTTTATTTTGATGCATTTTGATTTTACACCTGCTGAAGGAAATATACTGTACAAATAAACATGTTGTTGTTGAAGGAGAGGCTGTGGCAGCTGCTGCAGGACGACCTGACTGGATGTAAGTGTTGAAAGCTTTTTGAAAAGTGACACATCACCAACAAGATGTACTGAAGCACAAAGCTAGAAATGACCATCAATGTGGAAATATGAGTTTTTACTAAGTTTTTATTAGTTCTGTAAAAAAAGAGAGAGAGGAGATATTATTTCCTTTAGGAGGCGGCACCATCTGGATCTCAGATTTCTCCTTTACTCTTCGACTGTGAGCAGAGATTAAAGTAAAGTGGGAATATAGGACAATATTGTCTGATACCACAACTGAATGGAAATCAGCCACAATGCTGGAAAACACTGTGAACGCACATATGGGATCTGTCATGAATGCACAATAACTGGATGTTAAAGAAGCTGGATTTATTTTGCATATTTGTGCTTATTGCTGAACATACGTTGGAGAGAGCAGCTTGTATTTCAGGCAGACAAAGGAACAGATGCACTAATTAGAGTTTAAAAACACACAAGCAAGACACTTACAGCACATATAATAAACCCAGTATTGTACATATCAGAGTATCTGGCTGCATGGTGATCTGAGAGAGAGAGAGAGACTTCTTTGTTTGAAAATAAAATGAAGGATAGATTGAATTTATTCAAATGTATATAGAAAATAAACCAACAACTCCATCGATACTTATCTCCATTCATCTGTAGTTTTTCTTATTGTCTATTCCAATAAAACATGTTATGATGAAGCACACTTAAAGATGCCAAAATTAGGTGTCTTATCTATCATTTCATGCATTATTGATTTGTGTCATCTTGCAACTGGTAAGGATGTTATGTTACAGGTCTCACAGTGTAGACCAGTAAGCAGATAAGGCTCCTGTAGAAAACAGGAGGAAAAAATAAGACAGGCACCAATGCGTCTTCTCCAGCGGCTTCGCTCAGCAGACTTTAATTGACAAAATAAATATTCTCTTTTCCAACATTTTGTAGTCACAATATATATATTATGTAACAAATACATTCAAATTGAAACACAATGTCAATTTCTTTATCTATTCCACAAACAATCCTTAGTGCTATCAGTCTAATACTGTAATAGAAATTATCATTTAGTCCTTTAACTGTGTCAGTTGCTCCATTAGCAAACACAAACATCCAATGAAATGAGCTGAAGGCTGGTCAACCATCAAAAACGCTAACTATGAATTTAAAATGAATAGTTGTGTAAACATAAAAAAAGACTTTTCAACCCAAAACCGAAATGCACTGGAGCCAGAAAATGAACCGGTTATTTTTATTTTATCGTTGGTCAACGTTCGTTTTACAACAGGCGCCATCTTGGGCCATACGTGACACAGAAAATCTAACTTTTCTTCATATAAACACGGAACAAAATGAATTCACTGTCTCTCAAAATCGACCTGACATTTTAGTTAAATATTCAACAAAAAAATTATGCAATTAAACCGTTTGTTTAAATAGAACAAACCTGTAGAAAACAGGAGGAAACAATAAGACAGGCACCAACACGTCTTCTCCAGCGGCTTCGCTCAGCAGACTGACGAAGTAAACAACGTTCGTCTCAAAGAGAGTCCGCGTGAGAAGCCAATGCGCAACAGTGCCTCCTGCTGGCAACAATGGAATGCTCATTTGTTATTGGAATGTAATCTCACAACATCACAATCATTGACCAATTCGACCAAAACAGAATATCCCTTTCAGAAACATAATATCAGCAAAATAAAACATTAACAAAATTACATTAAATATGACCACATATTTTGTGTGTCATAGTTACGCCCCAATAACTCCAGGTGACGGGTCATTAAGAGTTGTTGTAAAACTCTTTAGGGAACCAGCAAACACTGAATAACAAAGGATTTATTTCCTTTGCTGCAGGTTATTATTAATCTAGATTAATAAATATTTCCATTAGTAAATATCTGGCAGGTTTACCTCTGAGGTCTCGCACAGTTTACGGGCGTATTTGGAGAATACAAACACATCTTTAATCCTCGTAACACAAACTGAGTCATCTCCAGCAGTGAAGACGCTTTGGTTTTGACGAATATCACGAGCAAAAGCAATTAAGATAAGCTGCAATGCTCGCTGTAGTTTTTGTTGTGCTCAGACCAGACGCCATAACTCTATTTTAAATTCTTCTTTGTGACCACGAGGGTACATCTTTGCACAATTGCGGGATACTTCATGCAAAAGCCGCCGCACTTCCATTTGCATTCTGACAGTAGCTTAATCTTTGTATATTTTGGTAATATAACCTCAAAGGCTTTTTTTTTTTTTGCAGTGGCTGGCCATTGATAATCCTGTTGAATAAACATCATTTTCATGTGTAAATATTTTTGTGGCTTCATCTTAGGCAGGCTCCTCTCCCACACGCTGCAGGTTCATCTGCTAGGAAATGCATTGTAGTTGTCCTCCGACTGCAGCTGCTTCTGAGGATTAAAACCAAACATGACTTATCCTGCACGCTGCGATTGTAAAGGCGGTTTGGTGGCTTTTTCCAGATAGGGTGTCTCAATGTACAACAATGACTCTTGGCTGCAGCCGCAAACATTTCTCTGAATTGGATTACATTCACACAATGTATGGTAGGCAACACTCTCATCCCAGATAAACCCGAGCGATGGATAAAGGAGAGGATGGAAAAAGCACATCTGTGAGGGCACAAGGACCAGTTCATTTTAGATAAAAACAGGAAGTTTGCAAACTCACTGATTTTCACAGAGAAACAGTGAAATTAATTCATCAAAGGTCGAGTTTAATATGTTGTGAAATGTGCTGTTTAAGATGTTTGTTTCTTGTCCCGTTGACATTTCACTGAGTGTGTGGATTAAATGAACGAGGCAGGAGCTTCGGAGATATTGGCAGGAAGATTTTGTTGCCTTAAGACAGAAGTGGATTTACTGTGTTCCCCTGTTTCCAGCCTTTATCTGAATTAAGTCGAAGAGTTTGACATTTGAACGTTGTTGGTTGATTGGAGCCAGAAGTGACCAACTGTTGGAGCAACAATGTAACAAAAACCTGAACTGTAATAACTGGTTGATAATGTAACAAGATGCTGAGATGCTGAGTAACAACTTGTCACATTTTGGATGCGTTACATCAGCAAGCAGGTAGTTCTATGATTAAAACCGATTGACAAATGGGGGGAACATGGGATGACTGTGACATCATAGAGTGAGTCAATAATTTATGGATTAAATGGGTAATCGTTTCAGTGTAGACTTCAGTTGCAATTAAAGCGATCATTCAATAGTTTTTACTGAAATTCAAAGCTGTGTTCATTAATATTTTGTCTGCTCCATAATGTAACAAGTTGTTACATTTTGGGCAAAAAGATTTTTCACTTTGGGCTCAGCACCTTGTTACATTAATGACCAGTTTGTACATTTCAGGTTTAATTACATTTTTTATTTAATTACATTTTGGGCTCAACATTTTGTTACATTATTGACCAGCTGTTCCATTTTTTTTAGAACAACTCAGGTTCTTGTTACAAATCAGGTTGTTGTTACATATCAAACATATTTGGATATGAAGGGAGGAGGGAGTGAGGAGGCGGGTCTGACCCTTCAACACAAGGACACAACCCGATGTGTCCCAGTGGAGACCAGACCTGTCAATCAAACTAACTGAGCCACTAAACAGTCATCCCTTTTTTTTCAACTGGACCATCAGATCGCTACAAAAAGAGAGATGACTTTAGACATAGACTGTAAATAGAAAAGCAGGTGTGACGTCACAGATCGATTGTGGACTTGTTGACATTTGAACGTCGCCATGTTGGTTTCTTGGAACCAGAGGTGACCATATTTGGATATGAAGGGAGGAGTGAGGAGATGGGTCTAAACCTTGAACCTGAGTACACAGTCCAGTGTGAATGAGACTGGAGTTCAGGTCTGGTATCATTGGAGACCAGAGCTGTCAATCAAACTAACCCCGCCCCTGAATCTTCCTCTTTTTGAAGCCTAATATCTACTTAAGGGTAAATTACTTTCCAGATGGACCAGCTGATCACAAATGAAAAGAGTATTTCATGACTGAAAATAAGGATTTTTGAACTGAAGTCAGTTGGACCCAGAGTTTTTTGGAACCAGCCTCTAGTGGCTGTTGGGAGCATTGCACTTCTTTGCACCTCCACTTATTCTTTAGCCCCACTCACTTCATCCATTTCTATCAACAGTCAATGTATTTAACAGACACATACAGGAGCACTATCATCCTTCTCATTTAACTCATGGCAGCAAAATGTTTTATCCCAAAATATCAAACTATTCCTAGAATCCCCAAAATAACTACAATTCAATCCCAACAGTCAGAGGCTACCTCTTCAAAAACCTTCAAATAAACATCTGCTTTTTCTTTCAGGTGCTGCCACTGAATCCACTTATGTGGCTGCCAATCAGCTCATCACAGCTCAGCCAGGATCCTTCAGAAGTTTAGAGATGATGCACAGATCTAAATGTACAGAGTTAGTATCGACAACACAGATTTATAACCTCGTTGATTTTCTTTGAATGTTGGTGCAGTAGTTGAACAGTAAAATACATTAAAACAGAATCAGCCTCGTTGCAGAAGTGAAGGGACGGACGTGTGAGAGACGAGCAAAGCAAATTTTGAGCTTAAAACTCAGATCCTCAAATTACCTGAATATGTAATTTAAAGTGAAACAGCTGCTCCATGCTAATGCCTACTATCCTTTTTTTAATGCCCATTAGAGGCTTTTTAAAGCTATTCGGTCAGTAAAACATTTCATCTTGCTCCCGGTTGCTCAGATTTCACGTCTGTATCTGCATGAATTATCCTGCCTCTGGTTTGTTGTTGAGGTGCAGGGACAGTGTTGCAGTCCACTTGTTCCTCCGAGGCCTTTGCAGCTGTAACTGCAGATTGTGGTTTTATTTTTGCCGTCCTGTGGTTTGTGATTGTTACATTTTTTGCAGTCTGCAAACTAAGCTCAGCTGTCTGAGACTAATGTGTTCAAAACAACTGTTCACTCCTTGTTTTGCTTTTTTCTCCTGGGAACTCTGTCTGTACGTTTACTGGATTTATTTCTGTTTTGATTTCATGCTAATTTCTTCTGACTGTTGATTTCCTTTTCACACAAGGTTCATTTGACATCCACTTGATACTGTTAGTGTCCTGCTACTTCTTCTTACAGCATTTTTCCTTATCAACCTAATTTCTCATCTTTTTCTCATTTGCCATCCCCCGTGCCTCATTAACTGCAATTTCCTTTCTGCTTCAACCTTTAGTTTTTAGAATAGAGTATCATGCAGAGGGAGGTGAAGAAGACATTAGTCCGAGACATAGTTTCACAGGAACACAGATTAGTGAATGTCCAACTGGAAAGCACCCGGAGAGAGCCAAACTCCACCCGGGCGTAATCCAGCTGATGCTATTAACCGAATGCCCTCTTGTGGTGAAATAGCAGCACTACCTTAGAGAGTGATCAGGAATTTCAGGGTTCAGGACTTTTTCCAGACCCTGATTTCTACACTTGCAGGGGGAAAAAATTCAAATAGTTTGTGACATTTGTGAAAAAAGATTGAGATTCCTTCATTGCCACTGGTGTAAAAAGGGTATTGTAATCAGGCCTTAAGGATGGTTCATATAGTTAACCAGCTAACAGTATGATTTTGCTTCAGCCTAACGTGTTTTTAAAAATAAAGATACATTGTTGGAATTACTGAATAAATAAGAAAGAAGTTTTAAACATTGTTTAAGAGTTTTAAAAATGATATTGCTGATCATTAATTCTCTGTGTCTGTGAGGTCGTGAAATGTGACATGTAATCTGGAGAGTTCCTAAAAAACTGCTGACAGTTTTGAGTGTGTATCATGTAAATAAATGTTTTCAATATTCTTATAAGATTTTTCCATACACTAGTCTCCATTACTGATACTTTCCAGACCTGGAAATTAATAAAATCAAATTCCAAACTTCCAAATTTTCATAGGAACCCTCGAATTTAATCCTTTGTTCGTAGATGGATGATCTGTCCACCCATCTGTCCATCCTCTGTCTGTCTGACAGACCAACAATCTGATGTGAATGAAAACACAACCTCCTCCAAAGGTAATAAATATCATTTGTCAGTATTTACATTTTGAGAAGAGCCAGATGAGGTGGTTTGGGCATCTAATCAGGACACCTCCTGGACCCCTCCCAGGTGAGGTGTTCAGGACATGTCCCACTGGTAGGAGACCCCGGGGAAGACCCAGGACACACTGGAGGGACTATGTGTCTCGGCTGGTCTGGGAACACCTCGGGATCCCCCAGGAAGAGCTGGATGAAGTGGCCGGGGAGAGGGAAGTCTGGACTTCCTGCTGAGGCTGCTGCCCCCGCGACCCGACCTCGGAGGAAGATGGAGGGATTGAAATTTTGAATTGAAGTCAGTTTTTTGGAGCCAGCGTCTCGTGGCCACGAGTTCAAGAGATAAACACTGTGAAAAAGTTTGGTACATCTACACATGTAATCACACATCAAAGAAAAAAGCCTTTTGATAATTCCCTCTGTTCACCTCCACCCTCTGCATCCTGTGGCCACCTCACAGTCACCTCTTCATTACAGAGCTGCTCAATCACCGTCTGATTGTCTGCTGTGTACTCCACACTGACCACATCTCCTGTGGCTGCTCATCATCATCATCATCTTCAACCCTTACAATAAAATATTTTGAGTGCATGTTGCTATTTGTATTTGGTCTCCACACAAAGAGGGATTATTGCAAGTTGTAAACCAGTGGGAGAGCTCCACAGAAACAAAGAGGGGTGTGGGAGAGCAGCTGAGCAAAAAATATGTGGTAGGTTTATTGGTTTAATTTTACATTTACACCCCCCAGTAGGAAACTAAGGGACAGATTAGTATATTCTGCTTTCATGAGGCAACATTTGAGTCTAAAAGTGCAGGAAATGATGCGGTCATCAGCTGCTTTTTGGACTGTGCATTTCACGATTGCATAAGCAGAACAATAATCTGAACAATTCATGAGAACAGGTCCATAACGTCTGGATCAGAAAAGCAAAGAGAGCGACTGGTCACGGCTGGTTTCACCCACAGCGCACACAACTGCAGCTATATTGGATTTAATGCTCTAAACCCATCGACTGCTGCACGAGTTCATTTAGCAGCTTATTGTTTACATATTGAAGGCTGAGCAAAAAACAAATCAATGCTAATTTCAGACTTTTTTATTGTTTTGATGCTTTTTTTTTTTTTTAGAAATCCTCTCACTAATTGATCCCATTTCCAGCCCCGAACACGCTGCTGAGGTAACCACCGCCGCCGTCATGTGCGCTAATGTGTAACGGCACGTTTGGAGGCAGTTAACACTTCCCGTTGCGCTCACAGGCTGATCGTGTCTCCATCGCTCGTTGCAGGTGGCAGCTTGAAATGAGCCTGGATCGCTGGGAGCTACGTATTAGTCCTGTGCAGCCGAGCTAGCCTCTTATAAGTGGCACCACGGGGGAGCAATGACACGCCAACATGCATAATCTGCCCACAGTGCGCTGTACATATAACACACCACCACACATGTGATTACTGCGTGCATGAGCGGCGAGCGTGTGGGCACCGAGCAGGGAAACCAAGACAAGAAAGATGCAACAGGATCCATCTGCTGATAGTTTTAATTTGTCAAGCTGGAAATAAATCCTGGCACCATTATCCTCATTAAAGACACAAGCAGATGATGTCCAGATCTTTGTTTGGATTTTACATTAATATGCTGCATCCCAAACGGTGCATATGCTCAGATTGGATGCTGGGATCACAAGTGTGTGGAGGAAATGTGTTGTGATTTGGTTTGGTTACATCTGTGGGTGTTTGAACATGTTGACTGTGTGATGAGCAGAGTGATGATTAATGACATTTACATTATCCCAGGATGCTAAATTGTTTCCACTACCTCCTAAACAGACAGAGGTTAGAGCAATTTAACCTCTACTCATCGTCTCCCCCTCGGACCACCTCCAGCCTCAGTGAGACTGATGACACGGAGAAACATGCATAAATCATACTTTGTCAATTGTTGGGGTAATTCATTATATTATGCACCCCACTTGGCTTTGCAATTACACTGATTCACAGAGTTACAGTCGGTGTTGTCCACACAGGTGCCAATTATGCTACAGGAGCCTTACTGCTTCCTGTGTGCACATGTGTCTGCAGCATCATACAGACCCTCTGCTGCGTGAACGTCTCGACACGTGTTTCTGTGTCTTTCAAGCCAAAAACACCACTTTGCAGCGTAACATCACACTAATGTCACCGTACACCTCCGCACCCTCCCTCCTCCTCCTCCTCCTCCTCCTCCTCCTCCGGAGAGGACCAACGAGAGCTGGGATTCCACATCGAGCCAATTAAGCTGATGGGTAGCTGCTGTGCTGGCACGAGCATATGTTTACGATCTCATTATAAAAACTCCTTGTCCTGATCGGGACCGCCTCATCATTATTCTGAGCCGAGGAGTAATTCCCAGGCCCTTAATTTGGCGAGGCGCTGAAAGGAGCCAGCCCACCAGCAGTGGAAAGGTATAGTGAGATTGTCAGTAGCTGTGACTCAGAGGTGGGGGTACTGCAGGTCGTGTTGCTGGCAGGAGGAGGAGGAGGAGGAGGAGGAGGAGGGTTACGGTGCTGCAGCATGGTGGAAGATGCTTGTTGATCAGCCTAATTAAAGATGCTCCAAGGTGTGAAATGCGGGGGCTCCCCTGCAGCAAAGTGACGCCATTGCTGCAAATAGGGACAGGGTTTCACGGGAGACATTAAAAACCCTCCTGTGGAGTCCACTAAACAGGTCTTCAGAAGATGGTGGGTGCACGAGTGGACATGAGGTGGATGATGCTGCAGCTTTGCTTTGAGAAGTGGAGGATGTGTCACCTTCTGGATGCTGCAGTGTAATAAACAGGAGACATCAAAATGACCACAACATCCACATTTCAAGGCAGAGCAGAGACAGAGTCAATACAGCTGCTCAAAATATATATACAACATCAACCCTGGGATTAATGAATTCGCTTTAGTGTCACAAAAAATTAAATTAACCTTTAAATGGGGAAGCATATTGACATTAATTGATATGTTATAACGTATATGAGCTACAATGACATACTGGGCTGGTTTTACACATCTTTATTGTCCAGTTTACACCCTGATACAGTGCTTTTCTTCTTCTTCCTGTTCTTACTTTATGTGCCAACTTTTTAAACAGCTTTAGAAAAGCGACAAAAGTTGATCTCATATTTATCAAATCTTATTTTCTCAAACGAAATCCTCCCACAATATGATAAACAACAAATAACAACATGTATGACATGGACAGTGTCTTTGTTCACAACCATCTTGGAGTTGATACAAGTTATGAGTTTATTTTAAAGTTGTTTGCTTGACCTGTGTCATGAGAACCAGGCTAGGAACAAGAACCCAATCGCAGACACCAGACAGGAGCAGGTTCAAATCAAAAGTTGTTTTAATCTTGGCAGAAGTATCCAAAACAGCAGGCAAAGGCAAAATCCAGTAGGCAGGCAGAGAGTTCAAAAAACCAGGCGAGACTATGACCATGAATATAACAAGAAACAAGAACTGTGAACATGAACTTAAGGCTGGAACGTGAGGGAACGAACTGACACAGGACAAAGAGACACATGAGGTTACATACACAGGGTAATGAGGGTCAAAGGATCTCAGGTGGAGAAGACAATCAGGGAAGGCTGTGGCAGACGAGACAATCAAGACAGGTGTGACAGGGCAGACAGGAAACAAGGCTTGAGCACAAACACACAAGGAACAAAGCTATCAAAATAAAACAGGAAACATGGACTATAACAGGACATGGACCACAGAACGAGACAAAGACCAAAATAACCTTTGAAACCAGAAGAAAACAAGAGTAAAGATAAAACTAAATGCAAGAAAACATAACCATAATCAAAATCAACTAAAATACATGGAATCATGACAACATGAGTTAAATGACTGTGTCCTGGATGCTCAGCTCAACAAGAACCAACAACCATTGTTTTTAAAATATTCAACAGCTTTGAAACGCTCAACTTTTTAATTTTCTTCTTTTACAAATATCAACCTTTTTCTTTTTTTTTTTAATTTGCTTTCGAAAAAGTTCAACATTTTCTACCTCGTGTTTTTTTCCAAATATTGAACAGTTCAACTCTCCTACTTTGTAAAATATTGAACTTTATTTGTCATATTCATTCTTTATCTTACACTTTGTTAACGGCACCACCCACTGTGTTGACCTCAGTACGACCCACATGATCGTATATTCCTTTCCAAACATGAAAGTCAGTTTTGGCCACGCCCCTTTGCCTGAATGCACCGTGTGTGTTTCTCCTCATTTCACACATTAAATATGCTAAGTTGACTTTTATGTTGTGTGGAAGGATCGGGTTGCGTGCAACATGCCAGCTGCGGTGCTGTCGCCGCTTTGCGTGCAGAGAGGCTACACGGTGTTACCGCTCACAGTCATTTTCACCTGTCACAGCCAGCTTCTCACCTGGACGGACAAGTCACAGTGGGAGTGTTCCCGTGAACCAAGCAGGACTACAGCTGGTACAGGCTTTCATGCTCCGGTGCACAGCCAGCGCACAGGTCTGCACACGCACAGCACGGCGACAACGACCAGCGACCGGCGTGCACACAACCAGTGAACACAGGACAGTGTGAAGGTGTCTGGTGCACACGTGGTGCAAAGGGAGCAAACTGTATATGAAGCTAAAGGGGTTAATAAAGATCAAATATAGAAGGAGTGATGAATATTCATGAGTGTGCAGCAGCGTGGATCCTGTGAAGCGTGAACACAACAACACAAGCAGGAGGGCACATCACTGTAAATACATCCACATGATTTATGCAGTGGAGATGGTCTCTGCTCTGCCCCGAGGAAAAGCCAAACTCAGAAAACTGGGGAGTGTTTCCTGCACAATAGAAATGTAGATGTAGGTAGAATTAAGCTAAAATGAGCCGTGTCCAGCGCTGTGACAGTCACTTCACCCTGCAGCGGTGTGAAGCCGATATGACAGAGTATCATCCTGACACTTCCCTCAGACCCTGCTTTGAAGTGGGGGGGGGGTATAACTGTGTTGGCACTGGACCAAATTTCACCTGAGAGTCCACAAAGGGTCCAGACTGGAGGGATTCACACTGTCACCTTGATTGGCTCAATAGGCCATGAAAACCAGCCAATTGCAGCTCACGTGCACATCCTCCCCTCCCGAGCATCAGCAGCCATCCGGCGGCTAAGTGAAAGTGAATCTCCATCAATAATGATTAGTCAGAGGCGAGCACTCTGTCTCAGCCCGTATCTCCAGCTGTATGGATATAGATGGTTGTTTCTTTTCCACCAATACACAACATAATTACTTGCTGTGACCAGTCAAGTAGGGAAAGGGAAAGTTAGGCGTGACTTCACTTCACTGTGGTTTCAGTTGGACCATGCATTCAGTGTTTCTGCAGTGAACGAGATAGCAGCTAATTAGTTGTAGCCGTGTTTCCCATCACCCCCCTGGCCCCCCGCACGTAAAACGCAGCTTTATTTCGCCGTGTGTTTTTGTCACAGCCAAAAATTTACACAACGGTTTCCTGGTCCTTCGTCGGAATTAAATCTCACCTTCGCTCGCCTCCGACTCATTCGATTCCCCCGAGAGCTGCTGGCAAGTGAGCAGATATCAGCCAATGTACGGCGAAGCCCATTGTCCAGGAGACGCTGAGCGAGCCGTGCATGCATCGTGCACAGCGTGGGAGCGGCAAATAACATGCTATGCTGAGCCCATTGACTGTGCTAGTCAAGGTGAACGGAGGAAAATGAGGTTTCCCTCACACACTGAGCACACCTGAAGTCCACACAACAAACAAACATGCATCAGATGAAGTGTTTAAGTTAAGCTGGAGAACGGCAGAGAGGAGATCAGAGCACATTAACCATCTGAGTGCCACTTCCTGTTTCCTCATTCTGCTGCAGAACGTGGTTTCCCCTCCTCCTCCACTTAATTTTGCGCAAATCATATTTATGTTGTGGCATGTTGTGGGCTACATATGCATATAATTCAGCTGCAAGGGGGAAACCAATTCCCCGTCTGCACACTAACTAAAGGCGCTTGTAGAAAATAGGAAATGGATTGCATTAACGTGCAGTGCAAAGTGCGTGGCAGAATGGATATTGAATCAGTCCTGTGGTCCCCCACCAGCACAGGGAGGGGCAACAAAAATAAAAAAATATGAAAGCAGTCAAGTAGGGAGCATAATGACGCCCGCGAGAGCTGCCTCCAAAAGCTCACATCTGTAAGCCCCGTCCGACCCCCACAGCTCGATGAAGGGGTCAGCAGCGGGGAATCAGATGTGATGATCGCTCCAAGAATCAGTGATGGCTTCTCATTTTTCCCTCCTCACAAGTCCAGCGATGTCCAACGCCTTCTGAGTGTGTGTGTGTGTTTACTGAGTGCAATTTCAGATACAGGCCCCTTCTGGCGACTCAGAGGCCAGAGGTCCCTGGAGAGAGTGCATCCTTTAATTCCTCTAAACAAATAGATAGCGGGTTAGCCAAAGCGCCTGTGTGGTGGCAGAGGACCAACAACACACAGCTGCCTGGCTGGATGCAGCCAATCTGCCTCCAAGACATGCTCAGGAGGATAGAGATCAGAGAGAGAAACAGAAAGAGACAGACACAGAGAATTTGTGGGAGAGAACAGTGTGAGTGCTGAGGAGGAGGAGGAGGAGGAGGAGGAGGAGGAGGAGGGAGCCATCAATGAGCGAGGAGGATGCAAGGAGGAAGCAGAGCTGCATGGAGAGCAAACCTGAAGGACGAGGGGAACATGATGCAGGTGGGAACAGAGGCAGGAATACAGCAGATATTTGCTGCATGTGAAAATCCAAAATACAAGATCCATCATATTTGTGTTGGTGACAGTTGCAAACAGAGACAGATGTAGATAAATAAACCTACTTTTCATCATAAAAGACGTCCAACTCATTGCTTTCC
>OOFC01050384.1:11907-24995 GCA_900323345.1 Pseudochromis fuscus | reverse complement strand
GTACGCGCGCATGTATCTATGAAAAGGGCACGTAGATATATTAACTCTCTGTGACATGAAACGTTACCAGGAGGGGAGAGGGTGAAGTGGCCATGATAGGGCAAGAGGGAAAACATTGAAAGAATCTCATGTATTGTTGAAGATGAGGATTTATCGTAGATATACTGTGAGATAAATATAAAAAAAAAACCCTAGACAGGCTCACACAAACGGTA
The DNA here is from genome assembly GCA_900323345.1 of Pseudochromis fuscus. Classification (NCBI taxonomy): domain Eukaryota; kingdom Metazoa; phylum Chordata; class Actinopteri; family Pseudochromidae; genus Pseudochromis; species Pseudochromis fuscus. The sequence continues at coordinate 24,780 of OOFC01050384.1, read as the reverse complement.
AAAACCTCGCTCTATCTCCCCGTCTGATAGGTTGGAGTTTATTTATAAAAGCGCCAGGGGAATTGTCATCTTATCTTAGCCATTTGTCAGCTGTGCGACAAGAGGTATTTGAAAAGACAACAACAAGGCTTAGCGTCAGGAACGTCTGGCAAAGGAGCCGCTAAACTGATGCGAGAAGAAAAGGAAAAAGTCTCAGATAAATACTCATGCTATATATAGTACAATACATACATATACTAGCTATATATACACACACGCTGTTAAATACTATTATATATATCATTTTTAAAACTGTCTTCCTTTTGAAGACCTCAGCTGTCAACACATTTTTGTGATTAATAGCGGAAGGAAGTGCGATCGTTTTCCTAGACGGTGTCAGCCATTTTGTTTTGCTTTGTCATACTGTGTTTGTGCACTTGTTCTGTCACCTGCCCTAAATACTGCTTACTCACATGCTATAATTATCTACTTTACAGTATACAGTATCTCTACTCTGTCTCTCTCTACACCTGCCTTCTCCCCCTGTTGTATCCTGCACGCTTAACTCTATAATTCTCATTTCTCCTCTCTGCACCTCCTCCTCCTCCTCCTCCTCCGTCCACTTATATCTCCCTTCCCCTCTGTTTCCTTCCCTCCTTCCTTTCCTACGTCCCACCCTTTTTCTTCCCCACTTCTTTCTCTTTATCTCACTTCCTCCCACTTTCCCTCTCTCCACCCTGGCACTCTTCTTCTCCTCTTTCATATCTCTGCCTCTTTTTTTTTTAACGTCCTGCTCTTTCTCTCTCGCACCCAATTTAGTCCCCTGTAGACAAACTCCTTATCCCTTGTTGGCCCCATAGGTTGCAAGCATGACCCTGAGATCTCTGAAACACAAGGACCATTTATGGTCATGGGAAGAGCCCTAAAGACTAAGCTAGCCAGGCAGAACATCCATCCGACATCCAGCTGTGTGCCAACAGCCTTTTAGCTGGCTGGCTAGAATTTACCATCCAAAGGTTAAGTCTCAAAAAAGGACTAAAATTAAAAAAAACTACAATGAAGAACAGTGCAGATAAACCTGAGAGGATTTGCAAAGTGGTTAGAGTTCGCATTTGTCCTGTAATGTTATTGTTTTTCATGATAAGTACAGAGTGACTAATGTAGGTGCTCTGATTTTCCTCCATTATAACAGATTGTGAGTTGCTTGGAGGGTAAATAAGTAATTATTAGTCAGACAAAAACTAAATCTGCAACTAGTGTGATAATTAATCAAGCCATTTTCTTAGTTCCAGCTTTAAAACCTGAGTATTCGATGCTATTTTTGTAGCATATTTGGAGTTTCGAAGGAACTATACATATTGTTATATATTTTACAGATAACTATGATGTGATCAGACAGCCTCTGCCAGGGCATAATCCAGCTGTAGTGATGCTATAGCAGGCAGACCTTTCCTTATTGTGGTGAAAAAGCAACTTTCTTACACCATTCACCCATTTTGGGGGGATTTATTGAATGATTTCTTCCTTGGATTATACCCTCTCTCTCCAAACAAATAAATTCATTGAGATCCATAACATTACAAAGTGAAAATATAACCTCTTGCCATTGGTGATGATTCACGGGTGGTTAACAAAATGAGGAACAAGTTTCTCCTCCTGAAAAGCTAAACTCACTATGGAAGAAGATGTTTTCCCTCAGATGCATTTAAGAAATTAACCTTTAAAATGGGACAATGTGACTTCAGTGGACCAGCCATTCATTCATGAGATAATAAGCTACTCGGCATTTTGATTATAAAAAAGAATAGCTGTATTGATCATCTGCTGCAAAAGCTCCGTCAACCCAGAAGAAGCAGCTGTACCACATAAAGGAAACAACATGTTCTGGGCAAACAAAGACTTCTTCATGGTGACGCAGAGGATGACTGAGTGTCTGCTGCTGTTGTGTTTTCCTCTCTCCACTTACAGCAGACACTTTAACCCTCTGCCCAGCCAAGCACAACACCAAACAGTTTAAGGTGTCCACTTGGGCAAGCGGCAACAAAGGAAAGCCCAGGAAAAGCTGAAGCGGAGATTAGTTCACATTAATGAGCGCGTTGGAATTTTAAGTCCATTCATCGAGGCTCATCAGATAACAAAAAGTAACAAGGAGGAGAAGAGGGCGAGCTGGTATGAAGGGTTTTTGATGAGCTCTAAGCTGACAGTCGAGGAGTCGGAGTGACGTGTCGATGACAGTGTGTGAATGGGGTCGCTCTTCTCCTCCACGCGTCATCCGGATGACACCTGGAGGCCTTTTTGTTGGGGTCAGACATGGCTGGGGAGAACCAAAGAGTGCATATGTGTGATTAAGACAACAGATTATCCCGTTCTAGGCTGGATTAAAAACAAAGGGAAACTGTTATGGAGACAGGAAGAAAAGAGCAAGAGAAGGAAAATCAGTGAAGTAGGCGCCTACTTGCTTTTCCGAGGTCATTTGTTTTAAATGTCTTTTAAAGGTTAACCTGTTGGAACATTGACAGACCCTTACTGAGCGGTAATTGTTAGTCGAAAGCACTTGTGGGAGTAGGAGAGAGAAAAACAAAGAACTCTCAGAGTTCACTTGTGACGTTTGTAGCGCGCTCATTCTCGCAGTTGACCCCTGACCTGCACAATAACCTGGGCTTAACCTGCAACCTCTGACCCCCTCCCCCTCCCCGAAACTTGACCCGCTGAACCCCGTCGATTAACAGACAAACGGAGTCATCCATTTATGGTCGTTTGACACCTCTCGGGCCTGCAGTCTCTCACTCGGCACATTCTCCGACATGGAAGATGAAGGAAGAAACTTGTGAGGATGATGAAGAGTGATGTCAACACAGAGCAGTGACAACTCAGGGGGGTGTGGGAGTCTGTCAGTTAGACTGTTTTTAATAACGCTCATCTGATGCAAGAAAACTCAACTCGCCGCGAGCTCACGGGGCACACTTTGATTTTACCTCGGTCACAGAGAACGAGGACTCGTGTGGATTTGAAAGTGCGGATGTGCAGCGAGAGATTTCTTCTGAGCTTTTTTTAAAATTTTTTTATTTCATGTGCAGGTAGCCGCCGCACCATGACACGCACACATGCTGCATTCGGCTACTGTACCCTCTCTCCTCAAGGTCAGAGCTGCGTCCTGTCACATCTGGCATTGAAGGACCTTTGTCTATTAACTTGGCTGTCGAACACGCACACCCAGGGAGGGGAGAAAGAAACACATAGTAATCTTCTCACATTGCACCAAGGTCGTGTCCCTCATTTCTGCAGGAATGAACGGTCAAAAAAGCACTCAATTAAAGTCGGAGCAAATATGTGAGGGAGCCGCACACTGCTGCGGATTATAATGAGGCATTTCAGGCAATAGGGGTAACAAATTTAGCAAAGTCTACAACGCAAGCTGAATAGAAATGACACATGAATAAGTTGCAGGGTGGTTTAATTAGATAAATCAGCCTTTTCTTCATAACGGCCGACTTTCAGTCTTCGCTGGAGAAAATTTGAAATACTTTTGAATGCTGTTCCAGTCAGTTCAAGCTATTAAACAGTCACGATTTCAGTTTTGGTTTTACTGATTAACTATTTATCAGACTGTGTAAACCCTGTTTGGTGGAAGGCTGGTGTCTTGGTTAAGCTGTTTTCTGTACATAATAATTTATCAGTAATAGCATTGTTCTGTCTCTGATATTTTTAGCACCACATGTTGTTCTTTGTAGTTTTTCACTTTCATCAAAAGAAACATTTGGTCTGTTACAACTTAGATCTTATTTTTAGTTTAAACTTCACAGCATATCAACATCTTTAAACAAGTAGACACAGATATTTGCGTCTGCTCACATTGAGTTTTACCTCCAATTTAAATTTGGCTTGGGTTTGCAACCTGTTTAGTGGTCTGAATGATGGAGTTTCTTGCTTTGTGTTAGTAATGTTTCTATGTTCCCAGTAGTGCAGAAATGATTGATTGATTACTTAATGAGCTGACAGAAAAATATTTTGAAGGTGGATCAATTATTTCTGTAATTTTCGAGCAACAGTGCCAGCCATCTACTGGTTCCAGCATCCCTGATGTAATTATTTTTTGCTTTCATTTGTCATATACAAAGAAAATATATAAATGCACGGAACTGTGCAGGGGTTTTAGGCACAAAAAGTAAACAAAAATAAATAATAGAAACCTAATTAATGCAATGTGTTTGGTTTCCAGAGTTTTATATGTGCATAGTATACTGTTACCACTATGTGTTAGATACTGTGTAAGTTAACGGTGATAAACAGCAAACCAAACTCGTTTTCACAAGCAAGGATCCGAGCATCTTTCTCCTTTAATACAGGCTGTGTCCGAATGTCCACACTATTCCCTAACCCCTTGTTTGCTATATAGTGCCGAGCTACATAGTGAGCTATATAGTGCTCTGAATCAGCTGGCGATTCGGACACGAAGCCCCCTACTTTCTCCTGGCGTCGGATCATGTGACCACCAGCGGTCACCATGGTAACCAGGCCACTACGGCTCACGAAAAATATAAACCCAAAAGAAAACCCAATTATTTATGTGATTTTGCTCAGTGATATTGCATTTCATTCTTTCCTTGTTGTTTTTATATTCAATAATTTAAAAACAAAATAAAATTTCTACATTTATCAATCCTCTTTGATGTTCGCGGCGCGCCACTCGACCCCATTTCAATGCATTCACGCTGTATATACATTGAGTAATATTCATAAAATACTTACATTTATATGCCATCTCTCCCTGCCCCACATCGCACTGCTCCCAGTCCGCCATCTTGTCTAGTGACCATCGGTGCTCACTACTTTTCAAGATGCATTGTGGGAAAATTTGAGTGCACTGCTTTTTTCGGCTTAAGCAGTTCGGACACGACTGGAAATGGCGTAACCCCCTATATAGTGCTCTATATAGGGAATAGTGTGGACATTCGGACACAGCCAATATGGTTTTTTCCCGTTGTTCGACTAACTTCCTGTTACCCACAATGCATTGCAAACATCAACTAAGCCTTCAAAATAAAATACAGGTAAACAAATACTATAATAGTTTCTAGCTTGTACATTTCATACAGATTACAACCAATGAATTACAACATATTAATCACAAAATTATCATGACCCTTTTTATCCAACACATTTTACTGAGGGCAGAACACATATTTTTTTAAAGGTATATGGCAGGTAGTGTGTTGCATGGACTTTATGATGGTGAGATCAGAGCTCAATCAGGGCTGTGTAGTCTGTAATGAGGCTGAAGCGGAAGTGCAATACCCCTGATGGCCACTAGATGCTTTAACCACAAAAAACTCTGGTTCCAATTGACTTCAATTCAAAAAGGGTAATTTTCAATCATGAAATCTTTATATGATACTTGTCACAGAAGATAGTGCATTGTCCTGCTACAAAATGAATGTGTGAATCTCAGTCTTTTGCACACAGACAAAGTCAGGAACATAAAGATGTCAGCATATGCTCTGGGAAATTATCAAGGGAATGTTTTGCTGTTTTCCGGCATTTTGTAGAGAAGCTATTAGTCTTGACATTAATGAAGATGAATTCATGTTGAAAATAAGTATTAGTAGCGGCCCTAATTCCCAGATCTCAGCTATGGCTGCAAAAATAAGATCCATGTTAAAATAAATTGGAAATATCCTTCAAGATAACTCCTCACTTGAGTGTTGTTGTGACTCCTCACCCCTCCCTCTCCTACGGTAGGGTGGCACAAGCAAATCTGCAAGGTGCAATGATAGAGTATCAATAGGGTGATGACCTCATCCGGTGCTTGTGGAGTCAAGGATCTCTGATTAGAGGTGCACAGATCCCTTGGGACTTGCTGCAGAAGTGGCCTTAATAGGATCTGATGTTTTTGGCCTGGGGCGCCGCACTCTGCTGTGCTCCGCTAAGGCGTTGCCAGGGAACTGCACTGGTACGCCGGCTGTGAAGTACTCAGCTGGCTTGTGGTAGGTAGGGACTGCTGTTTTTGATCGAAGCCTGCCCGCAGTGTGTGTGTGTGTGTGTGTGTGTGTGTGTGTGTGTGAGCACGCCATAAATGGTCAATGATTCAAAAAGACTCGACCTGGGCCACTCAGCACTATGGAAATGTAGGTATGCGACTCATGAGGAACCAATAAAACAAACCCAATAAAACAGTAGCAGAAGGTTTGTCTTTGCTTTTCTTCAAATCTGCAGAATATGCTCGACCCCTGGCTTGACCTTCGCCTCAGTTTACTACATCATGAAACTTTGATGTCTCACTTTACCTGGCGGCAGGCTCCTGCCTATTGGAGCCGGCCCGATAGCAACATAAATTTAGACTGATACTGTAATCAAGCGCAGATGTCTGCAGGAGAGAGCTGCTGACACATTTGCCTGTGAATCATCCCAGCGCGTGCAGTCAGCTGCACACCGGACACACACAAAAACGATCATATATCACAACAGCTGACGTCAGGAAGTCTCAGGAATGAGGTCCGAGACAGTCAAGAATGTCCCATTGTTCTGGAGGGTGTGGAGGACTCATTGTTGCATGTGTTTGTCTTAACTTGTGCAGCGTATCCTGCTCAAGTGTCGATTAGCCTCATGACCGAAGATAGGAGTTAAATCAAAGATGGGATGTGTAGATAGCTTGGCAGGAGAGTGGTAGATGACTAAGATTTTCTTGATATGTGTGCCAACCTCCGATTTAAGGTACGATTCTAATGTTCGGTTTGGCTTTTAGCCACGTGGGGAAAAATATTGCATGTCTTAGCAGCGACATGTAAATCTGTCAGCTAAAGGCATGTGTTCGTGTGTGTGTGTTCGTGTGTGTGTGTGTGTGTGTGTGAGTGCAGCGTCGAACATCAGAGCCTTTGCCTCGGATGATTTTTGGCATCTTTTTGTGGTCATGTGCATCTTCAACAAGAGTTTTGTTCACTGAAGCCGACAGTGAAAACAAAACCAGTCCCTGATAGAGATTTCAAACCTAAAGCTTTGTTGTCGTCCTTGTGACTCGCCTGTCTGCATCTCAACCACCTACCTTTTTTATTTTATTTATTTTTTAGATTTTTACTTTCACTTCTATTTTTACAGCACATTTTTTACCACTGCCGCACTATTAGCTTTATCGGCCTGAGCAGCTGTCACCGACTGGCCTTGCTCGTGTCTGATTGATACCATCCTGTTCTGGCTCTTTGTTCCCATGTAACTCCATATAAGGAGACCCTCAGTAGAGTTTATTTAAACAGATCTGCCAGAGACAGGGGGAGCAGCGACGGCCCTGCAGGGTTCAGCTCGGCTCAGATAAGATAAGATAAGATGAGAAGAGTGAAGGTGAGAAAGTCGCCGAGGTGAGATTTTTTGGCTGGATGGACGGTTTGGTGCTCGCCAGCTATTCCTTCCCCCCCGCCATCCCCTAGTTGCTAAGCTCCTTTGTTTGTGTGTTGCTCTGCCTTTGGCTTCAGTGGTGCGTATCAGGTTACATGTGGGAATGAGGTGTAGTGTTAGTTCAGCAGTTCCTTTGTCCCCCGAGTTGTGAATCCACTATCTAATGAATCTGGGAGCTCTGAATCTACTCCGTGTAATTGCATACCTACGGTTTTATTCTAAAATACAGCCATAAATAGAATCAGATCACTGAATAAATAATTAAATTACACTATCACAGTATTGATGTTGTGGTGTTGGGTGGAGTTTTTTGAAAGTCACAGGCACACGGTGTATTGTTTGAGTTGACGTCTCCTGTGCACTGAAGCAATTATTTTCCTGTACCGAGCCAACTTTTAATTAGGTGAGAATTCCAGGTAGAAGGTGTGATTAGTGCCTCTTTAGATAACACAACTGTGTTAATGTATCTATCATTTCACATTTGGCCTAATTATCTAAGCATCGCTTTATTAGAAATGGGAGGATTTTTCATTTTCTTGTTGTTTGGTGAAACTTGAGCGAGGTTAAATGTGAAAATAAAGCTGTTGTGTTAATAGAAGACACATGTTGTAGTTTATAGTTACAAATACCTGTGTAACAACTCTGTCCTGGGCTGACCTGTGTTTTTTTTATTAAGGACAATCTACAATTACAAATAGAGTTTTGCTGTTTCACCACCTCTAAAATGCAACCAGATCGACATTCATGAGCTGTGACAAGATGTCTCAGCACCTGCGTCTTGTGGTGCTGCTGCGTCTGTGTTTACTAAATGTTTTCGGTGCTAATGGGTCCACACATGCTGAACGAAGCGCTGCTGTTCACACCAGGCTTTTTAGACATGGCAGTGAAGGTTGCCAAATGTATAACTTGACGCGTGATGTCGATACTGTGCTAAAAGTTACAGAGCCCAAAGTCATGTTGTAATTTTGGAAAATAACTTTCTGTCAGTAGCTGAAACATAAAAAGGACTTTTAGGAAATATTTTTTAATTGATAGTAGTCTTCAGATCTGTGGTCCAACTGAAAATATCTTCATTATTAAGCAGATATTAGTTTTCATTTGGTTTAGTGGCTAGTTTGTCAGCTCAAAAACAAACTGGAGTCTCATACACATTGGATACCATCCTTAAGTTCAAGGGTTAGGGTCACTTCCCCCATCACATCCAAATATGGTCAATTCTGGCTCCAAAAAAAACAGCATGGTGATGTTCAAATGCCAAAAGGGGATAATCTTCACAATTTGGCTGCTTGGCTTAGCTGGTGAGGATGGCAACGTGGCTCCTCTGATTCATTTCTTACCAAACAGTTGGATTTTTCTGGGGTAGATTTTACCCCTTGTCCAGTGCATTTATCAGTGAGTTCATGAAATTGAAAATGTGTCCAAATATGTGCTGTCATATCACTCGCTGCTGTATCATGAAGGTAAAAGTTGGCCTAGCGTCCACCAGTGTAAAAGGTAAATGTTACAATGTAAATTTACAACAGGAAGCTGCAAATGATAATGATTACGGTCCGTCACTGCATCATCTTCCACATCTGTATGCATCTCAGAAGCATTACCACACATCTGTCCATCTCCCTGTAACACAGTGTTGCATTAGGAGCTTCAAAGGTATGGGTTGGTGGACCTTATGCCAGCTTTTCAATGGGAAGCCTAAACGTCTGTGCTGGTAAAGTAATTATTTGACCACCAGTTGTTAGGACAGCACAGCTTCTACAGTATATCACTGTATTAGGACATCTTCTTTACCTTGTTGTACACATTAAATTTTAGCATGTTCGACAGTGCATTCTCCCCATAGTTTACAAAGCAATATTTCAGGTTTATCACTATTCTGAGCTCATAAAGTACAACAGTAAAGGGACCCACCCACATGCAGCTGACTGCTATCTCTCATGTTATCTATTTGTTTTTATCTCCTTAAGTTTCGGCATTGAGGGACCTTTTGTGTCCTCAGAAATCTCAAATTTCACAATTGAAAATATGCTGAGTTTCACCTACAGTGGACATAATAACATAATAATAACTTCTGTTGCCTTGAAGCACTCTCGGAGTCGCTCTTGTGTTGCTCCCCCTGTGGTTTTGCACCCTCTCCGACTCGGTGCGTGGACCACAGCAGTTGCTTTAGTTTTTCATCTGTTGCAGCTAACATATACATTATAATTCCCCAGCAATGCCAGCTCAAGTTGCAAGTTGAAAAGTTCAAATGTAAAACAGAGGCTAGAGCTGCAAGGGAGGATTGCCATAAAACACAGCAGGTTGTAGATTACACAGGAGAACACAATACACTGTGGAAAGGAGTGTGTGTGTGATGGTGTGTGTTTGCTGAACTGAAAGCCTATCTGTGTTTGAAAAGTGTAAAGCCAACCCAGGTAACTATTTAACTCATGCTCATTGTCCTTTTCCTCATAACCTCATCTGTTACTGTCAGAAAGCCAGTGTAGCTATTTATAACCGGTGCAAGGTTAATGAAAAATACATGATCTCTTTCTTGTCTTCCTCAGGTCCGAACACTATTTGTCAGTGGGCTACCACTGGATATTAAGCCGCGGGAGCTGTATCTCCTCTTCAGACCATTTAAGGTATGTTTGTATGTTTTAAATGGATGGGCTGCAGCTATTCTTAGCAGCTTTCTTTCCAGCAGTCAATGGGACCTCCATTAATGGTGATGAAATAAACGGCAATGGAAACTCTCCCGCGAGGTTCAAGTGTCTGTGTTCCTAAAGCCGATGCTCAATCACATCTTGATCCATGGGAAGCTTATGTGTGCGTCTCGTGGAAAAAAAAAAACGGCCCAATGCCTGCGAAACAAAAACAAAGCTGTTAGCTTCACTTCAGAAACTCCACTTTGTCTCAAAGTCCTGATGTTCGAATCAGATGAATGGACGTAGGTGCTGCAGACGTCCGACGGTAATGCACCTTAACGATGCAGCTGAGGCACTGTTTAAGTGAATAATGGGACAGTTGCTATGCATCTAATCCCTCACTTAGACAATGCTCGTGGTATGTGCTCTGAGTAAATGGTTTATATAACGACTGTTGAAAGCAGTAACTCTTGATTAATCAGGCAAGGCTCCACAATCCAGACCATATGGACTTCATAAGAGCCCCGTGACCCATGAAACAACCCAGCTTAGTTAGCTGTGACCCTGTCATGTAAATAATACATATATATTAAAACCAAATGCAGGCTCCCTGGAAGTCTAAGCCTACGTTCAGACTGCAGGCTAAAGTAACCCAAATCCGATTTTTTTGCCCCTATGCGACCTGTATCTGATCTTTTCATGACAGTCTGAACAACACAGATCGGATTTTTTCAAATGCGACACAGGCCACTTGGATATGTGGTCCTAAATCTGATCTTTTACCATGTGACTTCTGTCTGAACGGCCAGGTCGCATTTATCAGACCTACACGTCCCAATACGCAGCAAACATCTTTACTCTGTATAACTCTGTATCATTAAAGCCTCTCACATCACTATCCCACCACTTCTGGCTGCGTTTCTCTGGATGGATGTTGCTGCCACTGCCCCACAAACACCACGGCCAAAAACTTGACTCTCTTCCTTTTCAACCTTCTTCTGAAAATCAGGTTGTACATGTGTTTGCTCCGGTTGGACAACAACGTTAGAATCGTAAAATACGCTGCACCGTTATCGTCCATGTTTACTTCCGTAAACACTGAAGCGTGCTCGCTGCATTGTTATGTCCTCTTCTGTGCATGCGGGATACTTTTGGGTTATATTTAAATTCACATGGGAGATCACATACAAGTTGTATTTAATTGGAAAATGTGAACGAACTCGCAAAAAAATCAGATTTCACAAAAAAATCCGACTTGAGCATTAAGCCCTGCAGTGTGAACGTAGCCTAAGTCATGTGTTGGGGTGACAAGTTTCTTCTCCAGGCTTGTGCGCTGTATGGACATCAGGAAGGGGTCATCTCAGGTCGAACTTACGAGAAAAAACTGTTGCGGTAACACATCCTCCTGCTGCTGGTCTTTACGCCTTGGTCCCAACCACACAAACTAAATTCGGGATCGTGCGACCCCTTTGTTTTTTGAGGTCTGTGGGAGTCGTGGAGGTCGCAGAGGTAACAAAAAAAGTTGCAGGGCTTCGGGAGGAGGAGATGTAAGTGTGCCATGTGGAGCGCAAGGGTGACATGAGATGTCCTCACCAACGTAAATCAGATTTTGGATGTACGCACTTCGTAGAGGTTGTACTGAAGACGTCCAGCAGTCTTACAGCAAGAGTCCTTGTGCAGGAAGCTTGCTCTCGCCGTGCGTCCTCCTTGGGGGCGTCTTTCATTAACGGTTTGTTTCCCACAACCACAAACAAAAAACAAAAAACACATTAGACCTGTGGACGCCGTACAGCACACTAGCATCCTCGCCAAAACGTGGCACTTCTTAGAGTTTGTTGATCGTGATCAGCATCCTCCATATGTTCTTACTGGTGGTCTATGGGCTCTTTTGCGTGATCCGTGAGTTTGTTGGAGTTTGTTGTAGGAGTTCGGGGGCTGGGGACGACAGAGTTATCAGTCTGTTTCTTCTAAAACCAACCTTCTTCCTCCTTCTCCTCAGGTTTTGCTCGCTCCAGTATAAAGAGCGGTAAAGACGGCTCCAACTACAGCAAGAAAGAGCGAAGGATGCGATTCTTCATCCGCAAGATAGTGAAGACGCAGGCTTTCTATTGGACGGTGCTCTGCCTGGTGGGTCTCAACACCATCTGTGTGGCCGCGGTGCACTACAACCAGCCCAAGCTGCTCTCCGACTTCCTCTGTGAGTGAACCACTGATACACAAGTGCACATCCACACATGCACACCTCCTGACCAGATGATGTGACGTACATGTGTCTCTACAGTGTAACCAGCGGCTTTTACAGAACCTTTATCTGCTTTGTGATCGTAGCAGCTGCAGGTTCCCACAGTCAGTGAGTGACACCAGTGTTAATGTTAGCAATAGGGCTGCAGCTATCGATTATTGTAGTAAACGAGTATTCTATCAATATTTCTATTGAGTAATCGTGTAAGAAATGCTTATTAAGAAATACTAGCAGAATCCCTGACGATCGTCTGCTTCCTGTTAATGTGGTATTTTATACTGGAAGTGCTACAGCGAAAAGAAAACTCCTTCCTGCAGAGTGTGCATAATACTTTGTCAGTCGACTGTTCAGTGAGGGCTAACGTGCTGTTTCACGTTTTAACCCTAAAAAAAAGGCAAAAACTCAAAACGGGCTCTCTGGCGTCTTCTGTTTTTATCAGGTGGTTTTACTGCCCAATTGCATATGGGCGACGGTAACTCTACTTGGACAAACTGCCACTTCTTCTTCTTCTGTTTGTTTTACAGTGGTTGGAACTTTGTTGCTCATCACCGCCAACTAGCTAATCCTCCAGAAAAACACTACTCTGTGATCAAATGCCGCTTACGATTCGAAGCTTTTTTGCCTCGAGGATTTTTCCTAATC
>OOFC01050384.1:0-11887 GCA_900323345.1 Pseudochromis fuscus | reverse complement strand
CACTCCTCCCTTCATATCCAAATATGGTCACTTCCTGCTCCAAACAACCAACACGGCCACGTTCAGATACCAAACTCCTGGATCAGGATGAGAGTCCACAAACCAACAGGTGACATCACGTTAACTTCATCCATCCTATAAACAGTCTGTGGTCAAGGATCAAGGATCAACTTTATTGTCCCCTTAGGGAAATTTGTCTTGTCTGGTAACAACCGAGTTACTGTCTAGGGCTGAAGCTATCGATTATTGTAGTAATCGAGTATTCTATCAATATTTCTATTGAGTAATCGTATAATAAATGCTTATTAAGAAATACTAGCATGACGATCGTATGCTTCCCGTTCATGTGGTATTTTAAGCTGGAAATGCTTCGGCCAAAAGAAAACTCCTTCCTGCAGAGTGTGGATGATACTTTGTCAGTCGACTGTTCAGTGAGGCTAACGTGCTGTTTCACGTTTTAACCAAAAAAGGCAAAAACCAAAAACCTGCTCTCTGGCGTCTTATTTTTTTATCAGGTGGTTCTACTGCCCAATTGCGTCTGCGCAACGGCAACTCTACTTGGACAAACTACCACTTCTTCTTCTTCTGTTTGTTTTACAGTGGTTGGAACTTTGTTGCTCATTACCGCCACCTAGCTAATCCTCCAGAAAAACACTACTCTGTGATCAAATGCCGCTTCGATTCGAAGCTTTTTTGCCTCAAGGACTTTTCTTAATTGAGTTATTCGAGTTACTCGAGGAATCGTTTCAGCCCTAATTAGCAACCAATCAGCTTCTGACTGGTCTTAATTAACTTTACATACCACAGCATGCTGGGTAAATATCAGACCAACTACATGCTGGGTTCAACCAACATTTTACTGTTTTTAACCAACATCTTGTTGATACCTAACATATTATTGTTTGTATCCAACATTTGATTGTTTTACTCAACATTTGCTGTAAAATTAACCCAGCAGGTAGTTACTCCAGTATTTACCCAGTTACCTCAGCATATTTTCATGAGTAGAGAAGTTATCAAGAGATATTAAACTACTACTAATTACTTTAGTATAAATAAAAACATGAGCTGTATTGTAGGTTAGTTTGATATGACATAATCCTACACCATGTGTATGGACTGTAGGCAAATATGACCTCACCCATAAGATCCCAACTTCACCACCACCACCACCACCGTCTGAGGCCACGTGTTTACTACTGCGCTGGTCTTACAGAACACTTTCCAGTTTAATCAGCGCCGCTGCCTCCTCGTCCCAACCTGAATCATCTTTTTACACTTCAGATCTACTGTAACCTCCTACACATGCAAACAAAGCATTTACAATTTTAACTCTGTTAAATGGCAAAAAATATTCAACAAGCAATATCTGGTGCCTGCAATACTTTTACGCAATATTAGTTACGCACGTCCTGCCTGGGTCCTAGAAGACATGGACACCGTGTCCTCCATGTCTTCTTGGATTTTTGAGCTTCGAACAGATTTTTAAAGAGTTGTAATCACTCAAGTATCAGTGATGTACTTCATATTCTGCTTGTTGCTGCAGAGTATTTCATTCTTTATTTTAGTTTTAGATGCAGACTTGCTGCAGCTGACATGATCACGCACACACACACACACACACACACACACACACACACACTCTCACAGTAGAATCAGCTTGTCGGTCCTGGCCTGTGTCCAGTGTCATTAGCATATGAAGCTGTAGTTGCTGATGGAGTCCATTCATCACCACACTGTCATACACCGCTGGGCTCACACCACTATTGACTTCCACTCATCTTCGTCTCTCCCTCACTCTCTCATCCTTTCACTCCCTTTTGTTTTCCTCCCCTCCCCTCTTTTTATCTGATTTTGTTCCTCTCCTCTTCCTCTTTTCTTCTCTGTGACCTAACTCTCTGTCACGTTCACCTTCATCTCCACCATCACTCTCTGCCTCCTCTTCCTCCCAAAAACCCCTCCTGTTTCCTTCGTCCTTTTCCTTCCTTCCCCATCGTCCCCTCCTCTCTCTCTCTTCACCTTCCTCTTTCTTTTCTCTCTTTCCTCCCTCCAGTCTATGCAGAGTTCATCTTCCTCGGTTTGTTCATGTCCGAGATGCTGATCAAGATGTACGGTCTGGGCATCCAGTCCTACTTCCACTCCTCATTCAACTGCTTCGACTGTGTGGTGAGTGCACAACCACACACGCACACACACACGCACACACACACGCACACACACATGCGCTGTGACTAAGTGCTAAAAAAAACTAATTCCACTCATAACTATCAGGTTTTGTCGACACTTCATTTAATCAACAGATTTGAGAAATAGATTTTTCTGGTGTTGTCCTGCGACAAATGAACAATGACGCACAACAGATTCACAATCGCTTTTGTCTCAAATGCACTTTCCACCAAATGTGCAATAACTGGGCATTAATCTATCACTGAGGCTGTGCTGAGGCCTCTTGGCAGGTGACTGCATAGTACACACTGGCACACAGCGCATGCTAACATGACACTGTGCAGTACTGCGTTCAGTCAGCTGCCAGTGGAGTACATCCGTGTGGTTGTCAGCTCCCGCACAGTGTGTTATGTAGATTTGTTTTCAGATACATGAATAATTCTTTATCCAAAAGGAACAGAAAAGGTTTTATGATGTTTTCAAAACTGTGATTGTCACAAGATTTTTGTAAAAGTTGGGGTTTGTCAACATGTAACCTGATGATGATAAAAAATATTATTGCGACTTTTAGAGCTTCGTTAAGGCAAAATCCATCTTTTATCTCCATCATGTATGAAGATTTTCTACAGAATCCACTGAGACGTGACAAACTGGTGGATTTTTCAATCACTGACTGATTATAAGAGATTTTCTGGGATTTGGGAATTTTTAAAAACAGGATTATCTCCTCTGATCCCCGTTTGTTTTGTGGGTTATAACCTTTCTATCTGAAAAGAAAAGAAAAAAACAATCGAGATGCGTCCATGAGTTACATTTTATCATTAAAACGTTTTAATGATTAAGAAATAAAAAGTTTTTACCCGGTATTCTTGAGTTGGAGAACTGTGTTACTGCAGTAGTACAAGATATTACTGTTTCCTGTTTGTACCTTCCACTTCCTTCTTCTTAGGCTGCAGCTCATAGACTCAGCAGAGGGGTTTTGCTGCCCCCTAATGGTTCTCTGTCACCACTGTCTTGTGAAAACTATTGTCAATTATAAGTAATCGGGATTTATGGGTTATTATTCTATTTATTTCCTACTTTTCCAAAAAACAAACACACAGAAAAAAAACAATGAAAACATCATTGCCTTTTTGGTAATGATTCATATTCAACAGAGAGAGAGGCTAAAATACATATTAAATATCTAAATACAAGTTTGTAATTAATGTAATGAAAGTAATGAAAGTGCAATAAAAAGAAGTGTAATACCACCAACAGCCACTAGGTGCTGGCTCCAATTGACTTCAATTCAAAAATCCTCATTTTCAATCCTGAAATATTCAATCAATACATTTTTATCTCAAGTCATTCTGATGTCATGAGATAAAGTCAACTCTTCTTCTCTGAGATCTGGTGGGAGGAGTTAGGGGCGGGGTTAGTCTGATTGGCAGGCTGGGTCTTCAATGAGGCCAGACCTGAACTGCAGTCTCATCTCGGGTTCAAGGGTCAGCCCCGCCCCCTCACTCCTCCCTTCATATCCAAATATGGTCACTTCCTCCTCCAAACAACCAACATGGCCACGTTCAGATACCAAACTCCTGGATCAGGATGAGAGTCCACAAACTAACTGGTGATGCCATGTTAGCTTCATCCAGTCTGTGGAGCCAGCACAGTATCATGTGTGTAACTTTCAACACAAGATGTGATGTAACTGCTTTCAACAAACAGATAAACCAGGGAACACACATTTTCTTCCTGTTCATATGTACTCAGCCTAATGTGTGTGTGTGTGTGTGTGTGTGTGTGCAGGTGATTGTGGGCAGTATCTTTGAGGTTGTGTGGGCCACCATTAAACCCGGCACGTCGTTTGGGATCAGCGTGTTACGAGCTCTGCGACTGCTTCGCATCTTCAAAGTCACCAAGTAAGTTTCTCTGCCTCACGCTGCCTCCTCCACATGCATGTGACTCCCTCTCTCATGCACAAATAAGACAATGAAGATAATGAGGCTGAGGTTGTGGTCCTTGTATAAAAGAGACTTGGGTGATATAATGTATCTTCCCACTGGTGGAGCATCTATCAGCAGCTTGAGGGTTTGACACTTTGACCCCGCCTCTCTTCAGGAGACATTTTTAATTGGTTTTGGCTCCTGTTCTGTTTTTGTTTGCATGGTAACTTTCCCTCTCATCACGACGCTGATGGTTTGGGCTGATCTCACCTGAAGAGGATATGTGAAATCTCAGTGGGGCTTTCTGATGATGTCATTTCAAAATGATGGAATAGATAGTTGATTACAACAGGAGTTACCATTCCCTGGTTATTTATAACAAGCCAATATCACAGTCTGATTTTCTTCAACATCCTAAACCCTGTTGGTTTGTTTTGACTACATGCTGGGTTCAACATTACTGGGTTTGTCCAGAACCTACCCAGCAGCATGTTTAGTGTATACCGTACTTTCCGCACTATAAGGTGCATCAGATAATAAGACGCACCTTCAATGAATGGCCTATTTTAAAACTGTTTTCATATACAGGCTGCACCGCATTATAAGGTGCATAGAATAGAAACTACTGTAGTGTCTGGGGTTGTGTTATCATCCATCTAGATGAAGCTGCACTAAAGTGAATGTCAACAAAACAGTCAGATAAGTCAGTCAGTTAAACTTTATTCATAGAAAACAAACCAACGTTCTGACAACTCCGTTCACTCCAAAACAAGCTAGTACATTCACAATACGGTACCGTACGTACCAGTAGCTCTTACCGGTATTTGCGCTGCCTTCGTTCAAAACAATGTATTTCTAACTCCATTTGTCACAGTTCAAAGCTACATAAACAGCTGTTTTATTTTTTTCTCTGAGGTAATGTCAGTAACGTTACCAACAGCAAGGTACAACAGGTAGTGCAACTTTTTATCACGTAGTTAGTGCATCACAAACGTGGAGGAAACTTTTCCCTAATTCAGTAAACACGTAAAGAAAACAGTCCGATACCTCTACGCTAAATGAAACGCAAAAACAAACACGCCAAAAAGAAAAACGTCAATTATCTGGAATTATTTCAGCTACAAGAAGCATGATATTGATCAAACACGTACTCTTTGTCGCCAGTGCCTTGCACACATTGCCACAATGAGGAAACAACTCCTTTGTTTGACCATTAACATCGGTACCACACAGTTCAGTGCGACAAATTCAAAGGTAGATCTGAATGTCGTTCAAAACAAAAAAAAAATTGCATGAGCCGAAAGCCTTTGCAAGTGTTACACCATATGACAAAGGTTTCAACATGTACTCAGGTCCCAGCACAAAAAAAGCATGCAGTAAAAGATGATAAGAATATCTCTAAAACACAGACAGAAGCCATACTTGTAACATTCACAAAGAGGTAAGATCAGTGCAGGTTGATTGTCCACAACATGGCAACAGTGCAGCATAAAGTACTATTCAAGTCATGTCGTGAAAATTCCTCTGTTTTTTCATATCACAATATATGTCGCAGCGTAAAAAAAAAAAATCGCAATGTCAGTTTTTTCCAATAACGTGCAGCCCTAGTCAGGGTAACACTGGACTTCAACTGCTGCAGGTGGTGCAGTACATGAGCAGGTGTTATGTTAAGGAGGATCTATTATGCTCATTTCCAGTGGTGGACAAAGTACTCAACTCCAGTACTTGAGTCAAAGTACAGATACTCTTGGTCAAATCTTACTCAAGTTAAAGTGCTAAAGTACTTACTTTAAAAAATACTTAAGTATTCAAAAGTACAAAGTAAAAGTACATTTTCTAATATCAGTACATTGCTGTATTGTTTTCTCAGGGTCCGACTCAATCCCCGACTAATGTATGCTTCCTGTTAATGTGGTATTTTAAGTTGAAAGTGCTTCGATGAAAGGAAAACTCCTTCCTGCGGAGTGTGCATAACATTTTGTTGGTCAACTGCTCTGCCTTGCTTTTTGTTCTCAAATTTCACATCGAGAGGACCAACGTGCTGTTTAACATCTAAAAAAAGAAAAATCACAAAACCGTGCTGTTTCATGTCTTCCCTCTTAATTGGCTGGCTCTGCTGTCTGTCACTACTGGATCAACTGCCCCTTTGCACATGCACAGTGGTAACTCTACTTGGACAAACTGCCTGAAATGCGTTGCCAGCATAGACTGCATATAATGTAAGAAACAAGCATCCAAGAAATATAGTGGAGTCAAAAGTACAATATTTGTCTTTGAAATGTAGTGGAGTGAAAGTCATAAGTATCCACAAAAAAATGAAATAATAAAAAAAAAAAAAATCAAGTAAAGTACAGATACTGAAAAAATGTACTTAAGCACAGTACTCAAGTAAATGTACTCCATCACTGTCCACCACTGCTCATTTTCAGCTTTATATCTATAATCTTGGCCTCCTGGAGAATATTTTGCATATATTGCAATTCAAAAAAGTTCTTATTAGGTTCTCATGGTCATTTATGTAGGCACCTTTCATGGCGGCTCTGTAACCATTAGTGTGTGCGTGTGTGTGAATGGGTGTAAAGCGCTGAGAAACCTAGGGTGATAAGGCGCTATATGAATGCACTCCATTTACCATTTACCCACTTGCTTCTGATTGACTGATGTCAGGGAGAGTGACAGGAAACGGAGACTCTCCAACATGGGACTATAAACAGAATTAACGTAACTTTGTTGACTGGAAATTCAAACTTTTCAAACCAGTCCGAACATGTTTGAGTCTGAATCTGATCCAGAATCTGAAAGCTGACAGGACCAGCATTCGCCACAAGAAAGATCACAGCAGGATGTCGGTGTTTGGTAAATATTAGTCACAAGCCATATGTAAAATTTTTTTATTCTATGTTAAATCGGCGTCAGAAGTGATCACGAATGCCGACTGACGTGGAAAATGTTGCTGTTGGGAGATACCAAAGGTAATGTAGCTACAAAAATGTTAATAACTGTACAGTATCTTCATGCACCGTCTTTAATTTCTTTGCTGCATTACATGAAATAAATAGATAATAAACACTGACATCTGTACCACACACTTTTATCCTATTGAACGGATTTCTAAAACAGGATGTTTTCATCAGGCTACAGTCTGAGGACTTTTTTCACTGAGATTACTGGATCATCGCTTTACCTGATCATTTGAAACTTTGACCATGTGTGTGAACAGCTAACATTGTGACACTCTGTTTAGAACAGAAAACATGGAAAAGTATAAGAAGTCATATTTAAATAACTTGCAAGTTTGCTCAAGAATAAGAAAAAAAATCCAGGTCACCTGAAAATCAGCAGGTTTCAGATTTTCAATTTTAGAAAATTTAAAAAATTAAATTTGGAAGATTACTTCAACTCTTGCTGAAAGTCATACTGTAAGTAATACAGTAATACAGAGAATCCCTAATTGAAGCAAAAAAGGTAAAAAGAAGTAAGAGAAGGAATACATGTTACATCTTTTATCATTTCTATCACACTCAGATGTTTTTGAAGTAATGGTGAGCCATTAAAGCACAACAGATCTTTATTCATTATTGACACTGCTTTGCCCTGCATCATATTTATAATGGAAAGGTTACAATTAAGTGCTAAGACTGTGAATTCCCAACTGACAAGAGCCAAATTTGCATTGCATCATGGCAATTTTCATTAACTTGACAGATTTTTAACCAGACTTAAGGATGTAGTGCATTGGTGGAGTCTTGCTCTTTTTTGTGGTATTTGTTGCTGAAAAGCAAAATACAGTATATCTTCAAGTCTTTGAATCTTGACAAATCCTCTCAAAGTTGGATGTTATTAAGTATAGATTTGACAATCCCCACTGCAGCGACACAGTAGACTTAATATTTTAGATCAGGGTTTCTCAGTTCCGGTCCTCGGGGACCACTATCCTGCATGTTTTAGATGTGTCCCTCTTCCAACACCTGATTCAAATGACCGGGATCGTTATCAGGCTTCTGCAGAGCTTGATGATGAGCTGATCATTTGTCCGGAATTGAGAAACCCTGTTTTCGATACACAATGCCTGCCACTACACTACATATCTGTAGTCTAAGGATCTCCTGGTTGTAAAGCACAGTCTTCATTGCTGCATGTCCACGATAAACCATGACAGTCAAACTGAAACCTGTTTAGCAGGAACGTTAAGGGGACTAAAAAAAACCCCAAAAAACCAACCCCTTAAAGCAAGGGTGTCCAATCCTGGTCCTAGAGAGCCGCAATCCTGCATGTTTTAGATGTTTCCCTCTTCCAACGTACCTGATTCAAATGACCAGTTCATCATCAAGCTCTGCAGAAGCCTGGTAATGGTCCTGGTCATCAGGTGTGTTGGAAGAGTGAAACATCCAACACATGCAGGGTTGCGGCTCTCTAGGACCAGGGTTGCAGACCCGTGCCATAAAGCAATAAGACAATAGGATGTTTTGCTGTTTCTGGTTTACAGCATGTAAAAAGACAAATGTCACAACTTAAAAATGTATTACTAGTGAAGATTACCTAATGTGATATTATTCTAGCAACTTATCATCCTAAGTTATATCTGAATGCAAAATAATTTCTCAAAAACCTCCCTAATCTCTGCATTCATAATCTGAAAACATCACTGAAAGACAAATAAAACAAACAATTCTAATAAATATCTTCGGGAAAAACCTTCTTATAGTAAACTGCCCCAAAGATCAGTTCATCTTTCATAGAGTACAAAATAACAACACTTTTGATTCAAAAAAAAAAAAATTCAAATACAAAAGAAAGCACATTAAATAGGCTTAACCTATAATTTGCCTCAATCAGTCAGCATCCACCTATAAGAAGCTCCCTAATCTGTGTTGGTGCCATCAAGTGTGGACAGAATGTATCACAGAGGGCAAAGGCAAGCCAGAGGACAAGTGAGATTTTATGTGATGGTGATGAGAGCATGTGGCCCATTCACCATGAGTGTGTGGGTTGATTACACGATACATTGTACTGTCATTTTTTTCTACCCCTTTGACTTCTTTTTTTTCTGTGCACATGCATGTTATGAGTGAATTCTTTCAGTTATTTTTTCAGCCAAGTGTGTACCAACAGAATCTATAAAAAATGTTCAAAGTCTTTCTGTTTGGCTTAAATTACAGTATTTTACAGTGTTTTCCATACACACATGTAGCCCTGAATACAAACCAGGATGACCTTGTTCACACTGATAGCTGTATTTTATATTCTGTTGTCAAGTGTGTTATGGTTGACAGTGTAAGAATAAATTTCTTTGGGCTGTAGATGAGTTGGTTGAAAGAAAAAATTTGCTTTTGCTGCCAGTTTTAAACATTTCAATGCAGTAAGGGTGTTTTGCAAACAAAATGTGTCATTTTGGGCAGATTGCTTCTGATTAGACCTGTGTGTTAAATGCTTGGAAAACTGTAACACACCCTGTTTAAATAGACAAAAAAATGCACAGATGATGTCTATTTCAGATTACAAGACTTTACAGTTTTGTTTTGTTTGTTGGTTTTTTGGTCAATGTCACTTTGCTGCAGCAACAACCTTGGATATTTTACCTTTAGGCTTTAAACAGAACCTCTATCCTGCACAAATCCTTTCTACAAGACACCACACAAGTGACTGATAGTGACTAATACTGGCTCACACATGTGGTGTTACAGTAGCGGCTGGTGAGTAACTGCACAGCTCAGCTTGTGGATCTGTAAAAAGCTTCGGATGAAGGAAACGGAGAATCTGCTTTTTACATACACAGCTGCCTTACCACTGAGGGGATGGGATGCACACACAGCTCTATATGCTCAACAGTGTGAAAGTGGGTGGAAACATGAGCATCATCTGTGGTGCAATCACTTCCACATCCAGACAAGGAGGCTCTCATCAGCAGGTGGCCAAGCCATTGCAATGAGGACTGTTTACAAACCAAAGCGACACGTTTACTGTAAGACTGGCAGGAATCTCTGACTTGTGACATTCCTGCAGAACAAACATTACAAACGAGCCTCCTCACTTTGTTTCTCTTTGCCATACACACATCCAAGTTACTGATTTGTAAACACTAATATGAAATAGTTGTGAATGTATTGTAAACGACTGAGCAGAGTTTCTCAACTTACCCGACACTCCATAAGCAAAAAGCACCGCCATATATACTTGCATGGTGCTTCTTGAAGTTTTTGTCACAAATAAAACAAATCACGAGGGTGGAAGTAGAAGATCAGGGACACGCTTTCCTCCGTTTCCAAACTGCGAATCTGTGCGTAAAAATATCACCAAAAGTTGGATGTTGGGCTGTTGTTCCGTGATAGACGCGCGCGGATAAGACACGCGTGTTCAGCCGCAGCTTGAGGAAAAAGCCGTGGATGCTCTTCCCGAGCTGGTCTCGGTTTGTGGGCAGATTCACAGTGAAAAAAGTGGAAAACGTCATTTGTCATTTTCTGATGCACGAGCAGGGGAGGCGCAGAGAGAGCGAGAGAGAGAGAGAGAGAAGAGAGAGAGAGAGGGAGAGAGAGGTTTTAATGGCTGACTGACCGATGCAGTTCATCATAATGTGCAACATTAGGTGAGATCATTTCTAGGTGAGAGAGAGAGAGCATTGAACAGCTCTCATATTTTATATTTTTAGGATTAAAAAATACAAACAAAAACAGCATGATTATCCAAGAGCTGCTTTTCGTGTGTTGCAGATTCTGTAACTGCATATTTAAATAACAGTTGTATTTTTAATGTGGTCAGAGGACCCCAGAGCAAGAATATTGCAAACAGTCTCTTCATTGTCCTGGGAGCACGAGACAGCTTTAATGTTTATGTATTCATTCATTCATTTATTTATTTATTTCGAAAAATGAAACAGTCCTCAAAGCAAGAAGCAGCTCCGGAGTCCAGCAGAGGTTGTCAGGGGATCAGAGTTGCTTGCAGGCAGTGGATTTGGTGTGACAGACAGAGTGATGATCCCTGCCTGATATCTGATCCCTAGTGCTCCTAGTGATACTAGTGATTCTAGTGAATGGGGTGATTCAGAGGAAACCAGCAGAAAATGATCATCTGCAGGTTCTCTCGGCTGAATTGAGCCTTTCTGCACCTTCTACATGTTTTTCTCCACACTCACTTTTGTGTCATTTTCCAGACATGACAGGCAGCTCTTTTCAGGGAAGAAAAGCGTCAATGAACAGACTGTACGCCTCTCACCTAGCCTGACCAATCAGACCCTCCTACATTCTGTTCAGTATTCTTTCAAAGCGTGTTGGGCCTGGTTGATCAGGTAACCTCTCACCCACCAACAAACAGAAGTTGGTGAACACTGTGTATTGGGATGATCTGCTGAACAATCTTAAACCGAAGCTCACAAAAAAAGGTGAACATTAAAGGGGGGTATTATGCTTTTTCCAGATATATTGTACCACTCTATGGCATACTCCAATGACTATGTTACCTTAGGTTGATCTGTAAATGCTGTAAATAAAAAAAACAACCTTTATGAAATTTGCCCTCGCATCATGGCCGTTCTGAATGCCTCGATATTGGACTCTGTCTCTCTAAGAGGCTCCGAGCCTTTCAGACACTCCCCCTTCAGCACGCTGTCCGCGACGTCATCACAACACTGCTTCTCCATGCCGTATTGACAACTTTCGCTGCGTTGTTTTGGAAAAAAAAGTTATTTTTTATCACGTTTGCGCGATGGCGACGCAAGATGTTGTACAGCCTTACGAGTACGATTCTGTGTCCGACCCAGAAAGTGCATTTTCTGATGAACCGGAGAGAATTCAGAGGCT